>QYTT01092549.1:0-10855 GCA_006980735.1 Dasypogon diadema
CAGTCGAAAGGGCGGAGTTCAGAGGCTCCGGAAAAATTGCCCCCACCGCGGGCCGCCCCTTAGCTCCCCAGATATAAGCCAAAAACCGAAATTGCATACCCACAGGCGTTTTCCTGGGTGATTTCACGCAAATTGCTGTGGCTCCCCAAATACGCCGTCTTTTTCGCCCAAATTTTGTACACGCGCCCAGCAGGCCATATCCCCTTTCGATTGGGCCCTCCCGCGCTCCGATCCGATGAACTTTAGAATTTCGCCTAAAAAAATGCCTAGGCTATAACCCATGAATTTTGCTCGAATTGGTCGGGAATTTTTTTGGCGCGATTTCGGTGTCAGTCGAGAAGGAGGAGCTCACAAGCACCGAAAAAATTGCCCCCACCACGGGCCGCCCCTTAGTTCTGGAGATATGAGCCAAAAACCGAAATTGCATACCCACAGGCGTTTTCCTGGGTGATTTCATGCAAATTGCTGTGGCTCCCCAAATATGCGACCTTTTTCGCCCAAATTTTGTACACACGCCCAGCAGGCCATCCCCTTTCGAAAGGGCCCTCCCGCGCTCCGATCTGATGAACTTTAGAATTTCGCCTAAAAAAATGCCTAGGCTATAGCCCATGAATTTTACTCGAATTGGTCGGAATTTTTTTTTGGTGCGATCTCGGTGTCAGTCGAGAGGGAGGACCTCACAAGCACCGAAAAAATTGCCCCCACCACGGGCCGCCCCTTAGTTCCCCAGATATGAGCCAAAAACCGAAATTGCATACCCACAGGGTGATTTCACGCAAATTGCTGTGGCTCCCCAAATACGCCGTCTTTTTCGCCCAAGTTTTGTACACGCGCCCAGCAGGCCATCCCCTTTCGATTGGGCCCTCCCGCGCTCCGATCCGATGAACTTTAGAATTTCGCCTAAAAAATGCCCAGGCTATAGCCCATGAATTTTGCTCGAATTGGTCGGAAATTTTTTTGACGCGATTTCGGTGTCAGTCGAGAGGGCGGAGTTCAGAGGCACCGCAAAAATTGCCCCCACCACGGGCCGCCCCTTAGTTCCCCAGATATGAGCCAAAAACCAAAATTGCATACCCACAGGCGTTTTCCTGGGTGATTTCACGCAAATTGCTGTGGCTCCCCAAATACGCCGTCTTTTTCGCCCAAATTTTGTACACGCGCACAGCAGGCCATCCCCTTTCGATCGGGCCCTCCCATGCTCCGATCCGATGAACTTTAGAATTTCACCTAAAAAAATGCCTAGGCTATAACCCATGAATTTTGCACGAATTGGTCGGAAATTTTTTTGGTGCGATTTCGGTGCCCGTCGAGAGGGCGGAGTCTGTTGGTGCTCCTCAGAAGCAAATGGACAAAACCACTACAACTGGATATCTTACTATAGAGGTAGAGGTAGCATTATCCATACTTGTTACTTTAGTAGTCATATTATTACAGTGGCGCATCTTTGTGATAATTATTTCATCTTTGATATATACATTTGTGTCCGTTTCTTAGTTCTTATTTCCATGATTGCAACTCCTGCCTATAAACATAATAGTTGACAACGAGATGATAACTTCTAAAGTCGGTGCTCTGGTGTAATGCACGGGTGATTTATAAAAAACAAAACTATGAAACAGACTACCGTGTTTTGTTACAACAATTTAATCAAAATGTGCGCTGGCGCTGACACCTTTATTAAACTTTCCAATCCCTTTTCTGGCATTCCTATTTCCTTTTCACTGGGTTGTTCTGTACCATCACAGGGTATTCCCTTTCCAAAAAATCCTGGTATTTTATTTTAAACATTCGGAAACATTTTAATTAAATAAAAAATGCTTCATTATCATTAAATCAAACTGGTTTAAATATTGTGCTTTTAATCTTGAAAGAAAAATTAGCAGTAAATAGATTTTGTAGTCCCAAGTGATAGAGTGCCTATCTTCAGAGTGTTAATTATAGACGATGGAAAAATTTGTACATTAAATACTATTAACTTGCCCAAAGGAAGGAAGGTGTATTCCAATCTGATATTCAGATTTCTTAAGCCGCAAAGAAGAGAAGAAAAAAACATTATGAATAGAAATAAGAATTGTTTATTGGAATTATTAGCATTAAGTGTCGGACTGACGAAATTATAGTTAAATTGTGGTTTTCTTTCAAAAGTCATTACATGGAAAATAAAAAGAACATATTATATATTTATAGTAGCCATTTGTCACTATATTATCCTGAAGTTGCACTTGAACTTTTTGCATAACAACCATCTTTACTCTTTTATGGATCGAGTATTTATTTTTTTTACACAAACCAGTTCTTCATAACTTTTTCATTTTTGAACAGAAGCAACCAAAAATTCAAGCGACATTTCCTGATACATCCAGCAAGACCATAAATGATGTAAAAAATTCCTTAATGGGAAATTTATACCACATATCCCAAATCATTTATGTTGTGTTTAAAGGTGTCCCCAACTTACAGTTGTTACCAAATCAGAAAAATCTTGTTGTCTTTTGCCTTCGAGTCTTTTTGAAGTCCCCTTATCAGGTAATGTACAATTCTTGGCGATGGGTACAAATCTTTCAAAAACGGTTCAACTTTTATTAATGCGTTCATTTTTTCATACCTTCAAGGCATACATGTTATGAAAAAAACGGTAAAAATCGCAAACTGTATGCTCAGTTTCATTAATTAAAATTCAACGAGCACCTGAGTAATTCGCAACGATACAACCCTTCACAGATATTAGAATGGAAAGGAACAAGAAAACGAAAAACCTGGAAGTGCAGATTTGCATCTCGAATCAGAAAGCATAACTGAAATATAGCCAATGAATTTAAACAATTCAATTTAATATATTTTCATCACTTCGTAAAATTCATATATTTTCATGTAAGACATAAAGAAACTGTATGCAAAGGGATACAGGGTACTTCACATTTTTAAAGCCCGAAATTTTTGTATTAACACTCACCCGCTAAAGAAGTTCACGTTGGAACAATTTGAACTATTCTTCCCTCTAGCAATTTATACAGTTATACTTCCTGAAAATTTAATCCTTCAGATAAAACACATCAATCAACTGTTGATGCAATCTTTTTATATACAGCATCTTTTTCTATAGTAGCTGTTTCCAATTTCCTGGCTATCAAACATAAAGTGATTTTTCAACATAAGTTTTCCGTCGTCAAGATCACGACTATCATCATCATCATCATTATAATCTCTTCCCAGGAATAATGAATCTAAACTGCGACGTTTTAGCCGTCACACTATTACCACAACTTTTATGATAGAAGATTTGGTATCATTTATCATTTAAGGAGGCCTCCAGTTTGATTAAAATGCATTCATTACACTCTTGACTGGGCTGGAAAGGCTGAAAGCCTGAAATTCATCTGGTTCCGGCCATACCTGCTGCCCGCTTCTGGCAATTTCATTCTAGCATATTTGTTCCTTTTTGAAAATTACAAAAACCAAAGAATCTAGCTCAACTTGTCTGTCTATCAGAGTGTAATTGTTAAAGACATGCATGATAACAATAATTACTTTGAGACGGTATCACGTCACGATAATGGATCTGAGGTATTCAAGCCCGAGGACAGGCAGTGTCCACGTTGTGTGACATAGACACTCGGGTGTTTAATATGCGAAAATTTTTAAGACTGTCGCTACCCACATGTTTCGCTAGAGTTGTTAACTTTTTACATCAATACTTTTATGGTGATTGATCTTATCTGATATGGAAAGTATCACGGAAAAATGGATTATGTCCACAATTTGCATTATACAGCATATTCCTGAGACCTTATTTTATTGCTCGATCTGCAGGATGTATAATATTTCTAAATGACCGGTACTAGGATGATTACACTATCCGGGCTGAGGAAAATTGTTGCTCGTTGTCAGAAGAAGAATCAAAGTTCATCCATACCAGTTTGTATATAGAGTCTTCGGTGAAATTTGGTAAAAATACCTCAGCAAAAAAGAAACATTCTGTTGCTGATGCTAATGTTAAAATGGGCGCCAACACTTCAGCATTAAAAGGTATGGTCGATTCCTAATTAAAATTATTCCGTGCGATTTCCAACAAATATAATTCCCGCAAAGAATTTCAGGTAAGAAACTTTCAACTGCATTCTTTCGTCCGTCAACGACTCATCATTCGAAATCAAAAAGGTTGCCGATCTGCTTAAATCAAATTGCAGAAAAGTATTCCCTCATTGCAAATGCAATTCGATACAACAGCAACTGAACAACAAGTTATGCACCCCAAATTTTAGGATACCTTCACATATCCGAGGACCAAATGAAGAAATAATTTGATGGAGTTTTTGCCCGGGCATATCCATCATTCAAAGGGGCACATTGACCCTTTCCAGGATGAGATGCGCAATCGGTGGACAATCGTCAAATAAAGCAGCTACCGCGGCCTGCAGTGCGATTTTTTACATGGTCGTAATTCGTGAGACGCGAGAAGATAAAATGAGAAATGGACAGCCGGACAGTTTTTGTTCCGTCTTGTCACAATATGATTTATATCCGGTGGTTAACTGTTTTTGCAGTTGAATTTTTCCTTCTTTCGGCTTTTGAACTCTAACGAGACGCTCAATTCTCAATTGCATAATATTTCTTGGGCGCTATGAAAGTATCTGTGTGTTGAAAGTTCAAATATTTTCCTTTTTGAAAAAATGTTATTGTTAAAAAGAAATGGAAAGATTTATAGATATTCATAAAATCAATATAATATTGCTGCTTTCTAAAGATGTTTCTCTTCATTTCATCCCTATAGGAAAAGTGAGAGCTGATTAACACTGTGAAGTAGCTTCATAATATACTTCCGTGGTAATGCGGATGGTGATGATGCATTATATCTGTAATCTTTTTATATTGCATGATTTACTAATTCTACTGTAGCTGTGTTTTTTTGCACAAGACCCGAATCTCACTTGAATACTTGATTGCAACAACAACAACACAAGATCCCGATCTTTATACAGATTTTGGATCTGGAAATTAGTACTTACTCTCACATATAGGTGCATTTTTGTTGTCTTAGACGTTGGTACTACTTGTTGTCAAACTCAAAGAGTGGTCTTAAAAGTAAGCAAATATATATAAGATTGAAGGGATAAAAAAACAGAAAAATTTACGCATTAGAAATACAAGTTATTACCTACAGCATAATAAACTAACGCCTTACAATTAGCATCTGATACTTGAATGATTATCAGTACTGCCAACGTATAAATCTCATTCCAATAACAACCCAATTGTTTTTTTTTTTTTGCATACAGATCTGAACGCAGCTTGTATTGAAGAAAGATATAATTCTACCGCACTACTTCTATAATCGCTACTATTTCCTATGTCGTCATCGCATGTTTAAAAGAAGATAGAATGGAATCCATAATGTAATTAGTGCACCAGAAAAAATGGTTAAAAAATGACTTTTTAAATATTATACTAGTTGATTTTAACTACAAAAAGTAGTTACTTCTAACTATTTGAAGGAACTACAAAATAGTTAATTTTGACTAAAACATGTTTACTTGTGACCACCTACTAGTTAAAAGCCCGGAACATAAAATGGTTGCTTATAACCGGTATATAGTCAGTTTTACCCATCTGATTGTAAACTGAAGGGACTAAAAAATAGTTAATTTTACTGGGCTGGATTTTCCCAGCATTTTCTTGTTACAGGATATATTAACGCTTCGAAGTATTTCTTTTAGAAATTTAGCTGTAATCCAATACTGTCAAAGGAGCATCAATTTTACTAAACCGAAGAACGTGAAGTCATAAAAAATCAAACAAAAGGAAGGCAAGAAATTATAAGGAAATGCTTGTGCCCAAATTTATCACTTTTTGGAAACTTCCAAGTAACAGAATGCGGCTTTTATTTTCTCAAATTTTGGGTTGAGTCAGAACTAAATTTATTGAGGATATCACAAGTACTTATATATCTACTATACAAAGATTCTTAATACGAATTATAAGCTAAATGAAAAAAATGTTATGCATATGTGGCGAAAAGTGTTGCCACAACTTTATATCAGTGGGTTTGCCTTTCCATTTATGAAATCGTGTGATTTCTTGTTCCTACCTAATCCTATCTAAAGAAAAACCGTATTTATACTTGTGTTTTTAATAGCGCGAATTACAATTCGCATGCGAACAATGAGAATGCATCAGCCACAATTTATTCTTTGTTTCGCGTGTCACTATAGGGAACAATATGATAGTGCACTCCAACTATGATTCCGTTATTTGTTATTATTTCATGATTGTTTTCGGCTATTTTACTTATCATTATTAGGCGAAATCACCACTAAATAGTCATGTAATACTTATACACACACACGTAAAATTGATAAAACATAATGAGTCAAGTAAAAGAACGTGACCACATGAAATATGCTCGTAATTGCCACTTTACGCCAGTTTATTGTCGCCCCTTTCCTTAATGCATACCAGTTATCTGAAGATTGCTTTCAGCGATTTCCCTCGTCATTTTTAGACGAAATTACTAACAAATATTCCTTTTATGCACAGGATTAATTATTAAAATAGTTACTTGAATTTTACCATTTACTATAGTGAGAAATGACTGTTTATTGTAGTTTGAATTTCTTGCGAAACTTCCAAGAACAACTATTCTATAACTATTTCAATAACCATTTTAAACTCTCTAGTTAAGATCCTGATTTCGTCAAATCAACTATCGAAATAGTTACGCTTTAACCAAGTTTTCTAGGTGTGGTGCTAACATGTAATGGGTTAAAAACTAGTTCTGGTATCATAACATTTCCTACAAGGATATCAATAATTTGAGAACATAAAGGTGAAGGGAAGAAATTCATATTCTTGTAACAGTGCATACCAACAGGAAAAGACTAAATCTCAGAACTACTACATCACAACTACAGAAGCAACGAACGATTACAAACATAAATTACTATACCTAGTTGAGTAAGAAACGTGGTTTTCAATTCATCCTGGAATTAGAGCAAAAAAGAAAAAAGTACTTACATTCAAATTTAAATAATAAAACAACACTCCTTTAATACAGCCGGCAATCAATCATCTAACCTTGTGCCTTACCTATAACCGAACTGGGAAAAGTAGCTACAGTACTAATTTTTAAGGAAAGAATAATCAAATACAAGAAAAAAGTAGCCTTTCGTTACATTTTCAGAATAAATAGTAGAAAAAGATAAATAATTTGAAGAACGCGTGCCATAGAAATCTTCAGCTCAAAACTAGCACAAATTCTCAATTAAAACAATATGCAAAACACAGATGGTGTTTTGAAAAAAAAGTACAGCTGTCTTTTGTAAACTCAATGTGACACGAAAGTTTAAATTCAAATTTCGCCATCATTACAAATGCAAAAGCTGTATATTTATTCAGGTCTATTGACAGAAATAGGCAAAACAAATACAAATACTTACTCACAAAATTGAGCGTACATCAAGTCTGTTTTCAAACTTGTTTAAAAATAACATACGGAATTGAGATTTTCGTAACAAACATTTTATGTTCAAAAGTACAAATCTTGTCATGCTTAATATTACAAAAATGCATATGTTGTTTTGTAAACAAGTTCGTTTTGACTAAAGGTGTACGCTCAATTTTGTGAGTAAGTGTACTTACTTCTGCAGAACTGCCATTCACTTTGCAAATGAATTACACGTTTTCTGGCTTAAAGTCTTCGAGCGTGTTGCGAATTTTTTACGCACGCAAATATGAGATAATCGCAAAATCCACGCCATTTTTGGGATGGCAATACTCACTTCATGTTCATTTTATCTCAATGAGTAAAGTATTATAGAATTATTGAATGTAATTTTTTTGCTGTGTAGCCAAAGCTCAGGCATACCCTATGATGCTGTAGCACAACCTTGATGAAAGAGAATGTAAGAAAGATAGGAAGAAAAAAACAGACAAGTGCGAGTTGAACTCGCGTGGAAAGGGTTCCATATGATGAATATGTTATCTGCTATGTTTTTTTAAAATCTGACCCTAAATTGTTTGTAGTAACTAAAATAATATATCTCAAGAACAGACTTAACATTGTAGTTGAAAAACATGTTCTCCCATACATTTCAACTGCAAATGTAAGTTTGTACGTACAATATTGAGAAATTTACAATGTTATTTTAAGACCATACATAGGCTTCTTAGAGGTTTTCCTGTAAATCTATAAGTAAAGCATTATTTTCAGTATTTTTTTTAAAAATTGTAGGCTCAGTAGTTTCGGTGATAGGGAGAAGGAGGGGGAATGGTCAATTTTCATCTATTTTCTTAAATAACTTTAAAACTATTTATTTTAAAATTATAAAAAAAATATATTTGAGACAAAATAAAAAATATATTTCATTTGACATGTCACACGATACAGTTTGCAAAACTTCTTTTTCAATTTTCTAATTTACCACCCAAAAGTGACCCCCCATATTCAAAATTCATTTATTTACGTTACAAGTCCGTGTTTGGATCACAAAAATTCATATGTGTACCGAATTTCAACTTAATCAGTCTAGTAGATTCGGAGCAGATTGGCTATAACAGGCGGACAGACAGGGTTCGTCTTTTTATTCGGACGTACAAAACCCTAAAAAGAAAGGAAAATGGGAAGGAAAGAAAGAAGTAAGAAAGAAGGGAAAGAGTTAAGATGCTTGTAAAATGGAGCATGGATGGTCGCTAGTAGCTGGTTAGCCCACGTTGTTGTTATTGTTTTTGTTGGAAATTGTGATGATTTCACCAAATTAAGCAAAACACCCGAATTCCACACTAAACTTTATTAGCTAAAAATTAACCTAAATTACATGTCTGGACTTAGAATCCAATGTGTCCGCTTCGTTCGACAGCTCAGTCAAGAAGAAAGCTCTCATGCTCTCATTGACAGGAACAAGGTGGGCAAAAATACCAGAGCTATGTCTGACATCTATATTCTGAACGCAACATTCAGCTTACACTCATTACATTCCTCCCTCCTTATTCCTTCACAAATCCTCTTTTTTTAGACTCTAGAGATTTCACAATCCTTATCTCAAAATACACATAAGAATCTAATACAATTTGAAATCTTCTAAGGCTGGTACATGTTTCGTTTTAATAAATTTTCAAATTTACACTCGCCTTAATTATTTCCGTATTGGCTTAGCAAATGACTAAAAATTTTAATTCACATATTTTTTTACAGATTTCTTAATCATGTTTATTACATCGCTTGTACAATGGAGCATGGATGGTCGCTGGTAGCTGGTTAGCCCTCGTTGTTGTTATTGTTTTTGTTGGAAATACAACACCAAATGCACAGATTAAGTGCCGATGCACAAGAGCGACGTTCTGCCATGCTACACTCTGCGACATATGTTCGTGCAGGTCGTAGAGTAACGTTTTTAATATATCAATTTAATATATCTATTTATCTCAATTTAGACAATTTAAACTTGTTTTGTGGTAACCTAACGACAGAGTTATCTGGATATTATCTGTTAATTTTTGAACTAAACTTAAAGGATGGTCTGCCTAATTTGGCTAGAGGACTGAAAAAAATCCAAAGTTTTTTAACTTCCTATTTGGAAGTTACATATTGTAATGGTTCTGATTTTTCGAACTGAAAGTTTCAACATATCTCCACGTTTCGAGCTCCCTAGAGTTCGAATGTCGGAATACATCATTTTTATTTATTTATTTTTTTATAAAAAATAACAATCATACTTTCAAAAGCAAGACGAAATGGCCAAATGGGAAGTTGGCAGTGTGAGTAAATCAGTTGCACCCAGTTTATTTACTTAATTGATTTGATAATATAATTAAAATCATAAGAAAATCTTTCTTCTCAGATTAAAGTTACTGCAACTGTTACTGTTAAAGTACTGCTGGATCTTTGAAGTAATAACTTTTATTATTTTTAAAGAATTATACGATTTAAGCAGGCTACAGTTTCACCAATTCTGATTATTAGCAGAGTAGAGAGAAATCTGGATTTATAATTATATATAAGAATATTACTATAAATTAAGAAAATAATTCTTCACAAATAAGTAATTTTTCTTCCTTTTTTTATGAGCATTATTCATAAATTTCTTTCAATTAAAGAAGATTTCAGGGATCCACATCAAGTGAAAATATCAAATGAAGATGTACAAAGTGCCACCATGAACTGTCCACCTCAGCCAGTCAATCAGTTACTCATTGTAATAACAATAAAAGTATTGAATTTGAAAACAAAATATCTCTAACACCAATTGATATACGGACCAAGGAATCTTGTGAAGCACTAGTGAAAATTCTCCAGTCTGCTATTATTTAAAAGATGCCCAAAATCTTTCAGGCCTATAGTCTGATTTGGAAGAATTGAAAACATAGGGTATTAAAAGTGTTTTTCATGGGTGCTTATTTAAGCAATAAAAAATCTTAAAAAATAAATAATTCTTTTTACGACTTTGTACTTTGCCCTTTGTATGCTTTGGTTATGTAATGCATGCAGAATTATCACAATATCTATATAAGTAAAACTAACAAAGCGCTGGTAAGTCGATAAAATTCGATTTTTAAACGATTTGTTTTTATTTTATAAAAACGCGCACAAATTTATAGTTATAAAGTTTTAAACACCATAACGAAAATTATTTAGTAATAGGGCAGCCCTGTTTCCTTCATTTGATCTCGTTTTCGCCTCCTTTGTGACTAGATTTACCTGTGCCATGCCGCAACAAAAATAAGAAGAATTTCTCGGTCGGTGTTTTTCGCTGTGCTGTATTGCAAGTTGTATTTCTTTAGCATTAAAATTTAGGAAAATGTTTCGACATGGCACCCGATTATTTAGATTATTGCAGGTGGGTGTCGTTTTTAAAATGTTCCT
>QYTT01092549.1:29091-53654 GCA_006980735.1 Dasypogon diadema
CCGATCTTAGTCAAAGAAACTAACCATCGGAGTGTTCCTCCATTTCCGCTTCGAACTTTTCTTTTGGTCGTTACGCACGACAACATAATCGTTTTCTTAGCCTGCCAGCAAGTTTCATACTTTAACACAGATTCTGGTATAAAAGATTACTGACATATATAACTTGGAAGGTGATGTCACTGAAACCTACTGCTCAAAAGTAGGACTACTTTCTCAAATTTTACATTTAAGGCAATGTCTGAAAAATAGATGTAGCTATCCCTTGAATATTTAATTTGGCGCCAAAGTTCAAATTCGGATTTTATAAACATTAAAAATGCAAAAACTGAAAATATATTAAGATACGTAGTACGGTCCAAGTATTCATAGCCTCTAAGTGAAGTGATCTTGCCTAGAAAAGTGAAATTGAATGCCCTGCTGTAATCAAATTTTTAACAAAAGATGGATTAACGCTGACGGAGATCAAAGTGCGGATGGGTCGTGTATATGGAGAACCTCCTCCATCATTTTCCAACCGGACCAGCGGTTAAAGGTCAGAAAAATCGCAGAACGGATCGGTACATCGAAAACAAGTGTTCTCCGGATTCTCCATGAGTGGGTATGACAAAAATCAGGGCAAAATATG
Organism: Dasypogon diadema; assembly: GCA_006980735.1. Classification (NCBI taxonomy): domain Eukaryota; kingdom Metazoa; phylum Arthropoda; class Insecta; order Diptera; family Asilidae; genus Dasypogon; species Dasypogon diadema. The sequence goes on from QYTT01092549.1 coordinate 29,717, forward strand.
TACCGCGAATTCTTTCCTCAGTGCAGAAAGTACGGCGAGTTGAGTGCTGTCAGCAATTTTTGGAGTTGTGTAAAGACAACATAGCCAGTGCTCTCCATAGTATTGTGACTAGGGATGTAACTATGGTTATTTACTATATCCTTTGTCCAAAAGGGACTTAATGGAGTGGCATCGCCCCGGAGAATCAGTGCCGAATATAGCGAAGGTCACACAAAACACCAAAAAGGTCATGGAAATAGTTTTTTGGGCTACTGAAGGTATTCTGCTGTTGGACTTCAAGGAACGTAATAGCGTTGTAAATACCACACATTATGCCAAACTTCTACGAAAATTGTCGAGAAAAAGAGAGGAAAACTGTCCCGAAAAGTACTGCTCTTACATGATAATGTGCCTGCACACACTCCTGCTATTTCAAAGGCTGCTGTTAAAGAATGCGGCTTCGAGGAATTGGATCATCCTCCTTACAGTCAGGACTTGGCCCCAAGTGACTATTTTTTATTTACCAAACTAAAATCAGATTTGCGGGGAAGAAAAGTTTAACTCCACCAAAGAAATCCATGAGGCGGCGATTAGGCAGCATTTTTAAGAGAAATCTTCAGACTACTATTTTAATAGTATTAAAGCACTTATGTGTTGAAATAGAGGGAGAATATATTGAAAAATAACCACTGTCTTTTTCGTCTCCCACTCATTCTTCTACCTTAGGCCGCAAATACTTGGACCGCACTACGTATATAGGCGAAAATAATTTTAAAACATCTTTTTATATCATTATCATTCACTTTTCACGTGAATAGCACAGTTGTAGATCCAGAAACTTCTAATGAATATCTAATTTTTTGTCCATATTTATTCCATTTTAGTATTTGTGTCTGAAAATAACACCGCTAATCAGTTCCAAGTAAGCAAAAAGGTTTTAGAAGATAAGGAGAGGAGAAAGTAGAAAGCCTTTATACTATTTTAACTTTGCCCCAGATTTTGTAAAATGTTGTTGCCAAAGGAAATTCACAAAGGTCGTTGGATATATCGATGATCTGAAACTAATGAAGATAAGTCCAGCTGATTTCAGTACAGTTAGATAGCTCTGGTTACAACACAGCTTCGCAAATCAATCTCTGTAGTCTTATAAGATAGAGGTTCATACTTGCAATGAAATAATTTCAAAATATATACCTAACAAATAAAAACTGATGTACGTAAACGATACATGTATTACAGGCTTTCTCACTACAAAAAATTCACAAAGAACTAAAAGTCAGTAAAATCATAAAAACCACAAATCGAATAAAGTCTAGAAAGCATTTATTGATCTATTATTGTTTCGATCTAGTTTTCCTCAAATCCCTCACAATAATATCACTATCAAGACATAAAAGATCACGCGTTAAATTTTTTTGTTTCCCAGGAATGGCTGACTCCATATATTCACATTTAACAATCCAACGAAAACCGTCAATAGGAAGTCTCGCAGGTATACTTAAATCCAAACTCCCATTGGTGATTTTGTATGTATTCTCGACAAGTGGACATCGAAGTTTTGGTTCAAAAGAATCTGCCAAAGTATGCCAAGGTGAATTTTTCATTACAAAATTATCACACAAATTTTCTAATCGAAATGTATCATACGTTATGCAATAGGACATATCCATATTGCACCGAGTGATTTGTAAACGAAGCTCAATCTTTCCAGTTATATTTTCCTTTATAACGATTGCTCCGGTCATATTCACCTGATTTGTCATAGGTTTCTTAGAAACTGTACAACCAAACAAAACGGGAGTCAAATTTTTCATCTTACATGGAACAATACGTTCAACCTTGAAATCCTTCAATACCTGTTTCTAAATTATTTCAAAATTATTATTAGTATTTCGTTAGCACTTAGCAAATCTTACAGCTCCATTTTGATTAATAATGTGTGTTAATATTAGAAACCAAGACACAATTTTCAGCCAACTCTCAAAATAATCCATAATTCTCTAAAGGTAGCCTTTAACTGAACTTTGCTGGTAGAAAACTTTCCAGCATATATCTTGGGTATCAGACCGGAAAAATATCTACATCTTCCGGATGATGCCTCATTAATTTGTATCATAAAGGTAAATGGTTAATAACGCAAAATTAAAAACAATAGTTTTGGTGAAAAACGCGACAAAGGCGAATGTTATTGGACGTTTTTTTACATGTTTGATTGCTAGCAGTAAACAGAGTAACTTTCTTATAGTATTTTAGTCTAGCCATCTTTTTAAGAAGCTACTAAATTTAAGCGGGCAGTCTATTTTACTTAATAATTCTTAACTTCTAGGTTGTATAGAAGCTACATAGAACATTTATAGTAACAAGGCATAAATGCTTTTAAAAACATTAACATTTATAAGAGAAATAAGTACGTTAAAACGTACACATACATTGATACCGTTCTAATTATGTTCCTGAAGAGAAATAAGATTAACATTATGTTTATAACAATTATCATTATCCAATCATTCGTCCTGACGACAATATTTTACATTTATACAAGACAGACTTTATCAAAACTGAACAGTATAACTGAACATACATCTCCTTCTCCTCACTTATCTGTGATTTACTGAGTTATTGAAGTGAAACTTCTATAGCGAAGGTAGCAAGCCTAACAATTTTTGTAACGGAATTCAAAGCGAAACGCCCAGGCAATGGAAGACCGCTTGTGTTGACTCTTGGCTGCTTCTAGAAAATCTTTTACTATGCATTTTATTTGTGAGCGGGCAATTTATTAGCAGACGATTTTTCTGCGACTTTAGTAATAACTTTAGTGGCACGCTTATCGCTCTTTGCATGGCCAACTAATGGGAAAACAGTAGTTTTGAACTTCATCGTGAAAATCGCTCGCACATAAGTCCTTCGCCCGCTCTGTGCATGGACGAGGCCTTACAGTTTTCTGTCTGAAGCGTTTTTCCCTTTGCAATGTTCTCTTTAATATAGTATAGAAGCTGTCGTTGGCTCTGATGCCAGATTCATCAGCAACCAACACTTCTGTGCAGGTAAACATTTTGCAAATGTAAACCACCGAAATTAACAGAATTTGTTTTCCCAAGCATTCCTCCAATTATTAATTTATGGGTGTAAAGAAAACCATATCGTTTGAAGCTAAGAAAACTATTACTGCCTCCCAAACATCCTGGAAATTTTGGAATTCTTTTCTATTAAGGAAGTTTCGCAATAAAAAAAAACAGATGATAGTCAGACAGTGTAAAATTAGGTGAATAAGGAGGATCACTTTCAGCTATTTTTATAAAAAAATAAACATTTTTAGAACCACACCAAAACGAGAAAAATTGGTCGAAAATAGACCTTTTTTCAAATTACCACCACTTTGTTGATTTTCAACTTTTTGACCTCAAAGTGGTTTAAATTCCAGACAATCTTATTTAATTTCATAATCCATATAGAAAATTGATTTCAAATAACTCTGGTGATCTATGGAATTCCGCCCGATTGACAACTCATTGCGCGAACGCTAGGACATATACCAGCGCAAATCGAGCCATGTAATTTTGTCATACAAAAAATTTTTAAAATGTAGGTTACATAATAGTAAATAACACGTAAAAACCCCGAAGTTTAATTCTTCATCCCATTCCGGAAAAAAATGTTAAAAAATACCTTTTCTTGGCCTTCTATATATGAGAATCTACCCTTAAGGAGTACGAGCACCCTTGCGTCCGCCCTGAAGAACAGCACTGGTGGTAGTGTTCAAAACCATTGTCCTAAATGTACTCCACCTAGGACAAACCTATTAGGAGTACTAAACTGGATAATGCAAGCATCTATGGATATGGAGGCAAGTTGTTTGCCATTCCGAATCAATTCCACTAGATCTTTTGAAGAATCACTATCATTACCGTCTGTGGGTGGTAACTTTCGCGAGGTCGCCAGTTAACATATTTCATTTGCCATTCTTCACATTTCCCACCATGATAACCTTGGGCATCTGGACATCTGACATGTGAACAACCTCTGGGCACCTTACCTAAGTCTACCAGGTTTAATAATCAGGAAATATGTTTCTGATACTTGGAAATATTGCAACCAGTTTAAGTGTAAACGTGAAAATGACTTAAGTCTATAATTGACGTGTTAATTTCGAAACCTCTTCTTTTAGTGTAAATAAATCAAAGTATATTGAAATATTTGAATTGAAATTATTTTTTATATGAGAAACAGTCCGACTTGAGATTTAACTCTTAGCGTTCACTCAGGGAATATGTACAAATTCACGACTATAAAATTTAATTGACATAAATACTTTGAAATACTTATGTACAGATCAAATCAAAGTATTTGGAAATTAAATAAATCTTACCTTGTACAATCAGTGCTCCCAAAGCCGCAGCTTCTCCAGTCGAGCAATACAGTCTTCCATGTCGTAAGTCTCTTTTTAGTTGTTGGTATAGCATTAAACGTCCATTTCCTGTTAACCGAAAGGGATCAGCAGGATAAAATTTGACACGAAATGAGAACAAAATTGGATCAACATCTAAAAATAAATACCTTTAATAGTTTGTTGTAAAATTGTATAAACCTGCAGAAAGTACCTTTAACTTGTTTTATAATTGATTTGGCTAAATCCAACCAATGCTAAATTTTGTGAGAAAAGATATATTTTTTTTGGAAAATACTTGAAATTTATTTATTTAATTTACTCTTTGTTTAGCGTTATCAACGTATCTCAGTCCAAAATAGTCTTTTTCCTTAATTCCTAACTGTTCACAAATATATTCCAGAAGAAAGTTTCCTTTATGATTTGGCTGAAACATATAATAGTGGTGAGGAAACATATAATATGATAAAAATACTCTTCAATAAATCTGTGAATAATTTTAAGAAAGGCTAGTGTCAAAAAAGGCACTTTTGATTTATGCTAATATTATTACCCAGAAACATCAATTGTAAAGGATTTTATTCCTACCGATATACATATACCGATAAAGGTGGAAAGACAAGACCGATATTGTTCGCTTTTACAATAGTGATAAAGGGTTGAAAAATTATGTACCTACTTTGGCCTTTTTAACTGAAACTCATCTACAGAATCTTATTTAAAGATTACGGGTAAAAGCAAAAAAGTCATACTTTTTATTTTAATGAAACAAGTATAAGGCTCGGTTATAGTAACTTTAAAATGCGAATGCTATTAAGAATTAGTCCTTTATGATTCCAACAGGTGTTATTGTATAAATTTTTCATTTTAATAGGAATTGCATTACGTGTGAAAATAGTATTGAAATAATAGGTTCGTTTCATAGGTCCTTGCTTAGAACTCATCGCAAGAGTTTAGGTAGAATATCAGATTCGATAGCATCCTTTAAAAAACAGCCAAAACATATTTTTTATCAATTTATAAAAAATTAGAAATCCTTCATAAATTGCAAAACGAGAAATGTACCAGAGAGTTCGCGGAAGAACACAATGTTGGAAAGGACATAATTTTCGATATAAAGAAACAAAAACATAAAATTGAACAGGCAACTTGTTATCCTGTTTTGACAATTTCTAAATTTATTTATTTATTTATGTACAGCTATAAGAAAAACAGACTGCGGCAAAGAGAAAATATGATCCCATATACACCCAATAATTCGAATGGAAATTTTTATTACATCATTCTATAATCTGAATTGTTATAACATTTCCCATTTAAGTAGAACCCTTTACCAATTAATCAAAACCCAAACCTAATAGAACAGACACGTTTCCTAATTAATTGAACATTTTTCTCAAATAAACTAAACCTTTCTTCATTTAACGAAAATCTCTTCATTGCAAATTTAATTTCTTTTCAAATATAAACAATTTTTACTCCTTTAAATTAAACAATAGTTCATACATCTTTATTTAACTAAATAAAAAATTAATTACATTAAAGATCAATTTATTTTTATTTCCTATATATGAACATAGTAATTATATGGTTCCACCAAATACCCCTGAGGGTCCAAAAGAGCCCCAAGAGCATACCGAGAGCTCAAATTTGCCCATAACCTAAAAATGTTAAGGTTTTAGATTTTTCTGTTCAACTGCAAACCACGACCTGCTCACAGGCTAAATTTCAAGTCTATAGCCCTGCTAAAAGTAAACGAACATAGTGATTACATGGTTGCACCAAATATCCCTGACATCCCATATATCTATGAAATAAAAACCAGTCGGATTTCCTTAGCTTACGTAATTCTCTATGAAGTTTACATTTACCACTTTTCTATATATGTTATTCCAAAAACTTTAATGTAAACATGGTCTAATGCCTTACCATTTTTGGGAAGGCCACGTAGAAGAAAAACGTAATTCGTGGGAACTTTTGTTAATATTTTTTTTGCCGGTCATCGAGCGAGTCTAACTCGCAAATAATAATTTGCTATTTGCTCCCGAATCTACTGATTTCAGATCAAAGAGTACAATTTTCGAATCCGGTTTTCTCCAAAAAGGACAAAAAATCCATCCACAAGTAAAACAAACCAACGAAAATAATTAAGAAACTCTGGTAAAACCTATGGTATGAAAAAGATAAATTTCAAATGCAATTGTAAAGTACCGTCACTCAATATCACACAACTTAAATATAAATAAGTAAATCGTTGAAGTAATTTCCCTCTCTCTCTCTCTCTCGCTCTTGATATTTAGTTAAATAAAGATGTGTAAGCTATTTAAATCAAATGAGAAAATATTCAATTTAAATGAATAAAAGTTGTTTATACATATCTGAGAAGAAGTTCAAATTTTAGGGGAAAAGTTTAAATCAATTGAGAAAAAGATTTCATTAAATGAGAAAAGGCTTAGTTTATTTGGGAAAAATGTTAAATTAATTGGAGAAAGTGTCTGTTCTAATGCGTTTTGGTTTTGCTTAATTAGTAAAAGGCTGTATTTAAATGGAAAATGGTATATCAGCTTAAAAGAAATTTTCCGTAGTTTTATTTTAACTATGATTCTTCATAATCTCTCACCAATTCCAACAAAATTTACACTGGCTTTCCAACGATTTTTGTAAAAATTAAAAAAGTGAAAACTAAAAAATTGTGCATATAAAACCCTCATTAAACAAAAAATAAAAATAGAAATTCTTGAGCAACTGGTAAAAGCTAAGAGTAACTAGGTTTAGACTATTTTTTAGACTATATGTGTCATAAAAGGGAATATGAACCTCATCGCCTTCATTAATCAGCCTTATCGTCGTATCCATTCCGGACAGAAAAAGTTCCGAATTCCTTGTTTTTGTTGTTGCTTTACAAAAACAAATACACGATTTCAGAACTTTTTCCGTTTGGAACGGATACGATGATAAGGTCGAATAACTGCAGCAATTTTCAGAATCGCGCTAATATCAGAATACAAACCATTAAAAAATGGTAAAAACTCACGTTTTGAAAAATATCTTAAAGTTAAAAATAAATTACACGAATGGTTTGTGATTCAACGAACATAAGTAAATGTGGAAATTCAAATCTATGATTTAAAAAAGTATTTAACTCAAGCATTGGTTACTTTTTAAAATTAAAAAAGGTTTGCCTTACAAGGTCTTAAAATTTGTGTCAAGGAAGCCTTAGTTTATTCATTCCTTTTGACTAGAACTAGTCGCGCGAATTGATGAAAATGGCATTGTGGAGAGCAAGATTTATAATGAAGATAAATATGCACTTTTCTGGACAATGTTATCGGATCGATTTCTTACGCTAATAGGGAGGGCCTACATACGTTAAATATTGATCGGGATATTTACGATCCCACATTCTTTTAAAAATCCTCCACCAACACAAACCTTATTGTGCAAATTAACGAAAATGTAGTACAAGCAATCCTTGCTATTATATTTAGTAAGTAAACCGGAAGTAGACTTTTCACCAACATTAAAGAAACTAACTTAAACAGAGCTTTTGAAATCGAGGGCTTTTGATAAAAAACCCCCTATCCCACAAAAAAACTGTTTTAAAAAATTTTATGCCAGAGTGATGTAATTTTCATTTGCTTTCCTTTTAATTAAATTTAAAAAAAAACCAATACACAATTGATCAAAACTGTAAGGTAAGGGATTTCCACCATAAGCCCTCGATATGCTTAATATGACCGGAAACAAACATTTTACTGCAAAAAATCCTAAGGTATTGTCAAAACTAACTAATAATATTTTAAATTTGATGAATATAGTATTAATTTGATATCCGCGATGTCAAATATTAGTATGCGACAAGGAGGAAATGATCAACTGACTGCTTTTTTGTGTGTAGCATAGTACTTAAATTCTTCTGTAATTTAGACTGAAAATAAACCATTAAATTTAGGAATTTTTGGAAAAAAGGAGATTGAGAAATTTTAACATGACAAATGTTGGAATTAAGCCACAATTTCTAAATACAATTTTTACTGTGCAACCAGTGACTTCGAAAGTATAATCCTCGTCAGCAGAATTGCCTCACCCACTTGTATACAAATAAATCACCATATCCTTTACAGGAATCGAACTCGCGCCCACAGAGGAGAAAATCTGCAGACGTGCGCCTCAGCCCGCTCGATCAATGGCGTGGTTGCTACGAGAATTACGCAATATTCGAACGAAAATTTGATAATTTGATAATTGTGTAGACGAGGGGACCGTCAGTCGGTGGGGGGTGGAAATTGGAGGCGCAGGAGATGGAGGTGAGAAATAGAATACTTTTCGAATTGAAAGTTAGAGTAAAACATAAATTTTCGCGAATAAACCTCTCGAATTCAGTAGTCAAGGAAGAGGGTGGAGAATTTAAACGCTCAACATTTATAAGGTAGGCCCGGAAATCATCTTTTACTACCTTCCGAAAACTTTTTGAGCTATAATATGTAACTCTTACCCAATATCAAAATCAAGAAATATTCAGATTTTCACCTCTGCCCTCTGCACCTCCTCGCCAGCACATTTAAGCTATCAGAATGAATTCATACGACGCCTATACCCCTTCCCTCCCCTATTCCTTATTTAAATACCCAGCTCGTGTTATTTTTTGTTATACAATGTTTATAAATTATATTTATTTTCACTAAAATCTTATTTTATGTCCTTAATACTGATTTTTTCTGAATTTTTGGGGTATTTTAACAACCCGAATTTTTCAATAATCCGAATACGAGTATGCCATCAATTATTCGGATTATTGAATAACTAATGTAATTTAAATTTTTTACTTAAAAAGCAACTTTCAACAAAGTCGTAAATTATAAGTTGGATAATATTCTATAAAATTAAGTTTTAAAGCCCAAAACATACTTTATTCATTGTAGCAATATAGTGGCACAAATTTGTTGCTTTTCCTATTTTCATATACTCGTTCTACCTATATTATGTAATGAAAAGTTCAGATCAAATCCAAAAAACGATTGCAAACAAACACGAGTGTATATGGAAAATTCAAGTATAAAATTATTAAAATATAATAAAAGCCTTGGTTATCCAGTTAAAATCACTAAACTGACGGAACTCATCTTTAAAGCAATACAACTATACATCAGTTATCAACTAAAATGCGTAGGAATGTGAGACATCCCCAAGTATGGTGCTAGGAAATCAATGTCGTGAAGCAGTCATGGCCCATATCCTCATAATAAAATAATTCTCCAGGTACATACTGTAATGCATGTTAAAGAATGGAAAAATCAAGATATTTAGGTACATACATATATGTAGATATTTCAAGATGCCAGTAGTAATATGAAAAGGAAAATTCTAAAAAAAACCGACACGATCTAGCAATGCATTGCTAGTTTGTGACGCTACAACCAAAAATAAATCCTTTTGAAGATCAATAAAGTGTCATTACGTGTGGTGCTGATAAAAATAGACCGCCTAAAAACGGATATGTCTTACTAACTGTGCGAAAATATGTTAAGGCTCAAATTTAACCGAAAAAAAAAATCTTCCACGTTACAAGTGGCGGCTTTCAAGAAAATTAGATTTTCCGCATATACTAAACTGTTAACATTATCTCACTAAATCCTAATCGTGTAGATAATTTAAAAAACTTGAATAGTGTAATAAATATTTGGACCGCTACACAAAATATCCTTAACCTATCGATGTGATTGCATTAGCTTAAAACTATAGTCCCCAAGAGAAGAGCTCTGTCCCCACATCTCCACATTACTCACTAGAATTGAATTAGCTATGTAAGTAAGAAGGGTCAACAAAAATAGACTTCCTGCATAAAAACTTCTTGAACGGAAACGTATTAGCTCAGCAACAATAAATCGTTGACATTTACTGGATGTCACAGTAGTGTATGACCTTAGGATGTGTCTCGACCAGTATACGTTCGGAATAAATCAAGATAAATTGATTTTTACTGTGAATTTATCAAAACGAATCCATTCTGCAGCCACACACCTTTCTTAATCAAATTAAAATTGATGTATTCACCTGAAATTCACACTCAAGTACATCCGAGTCCTCCAGTAGGCGAACTGTGCACTTGTACACGATAATGTTCTCATTTCTACGACTAAACATTATCGCTACACCTAAATATTTAACTACACAAAAAGTTACATGTTACGCTACAGTCTTAAGTAATTTAAAGCTTAGTTCGATTGAATTATGAATAAAAAACCGATTTTATGTCGTAAAATATAATGTTCTCCAGTCCTTTAACAAGTTTGTGTGTGAATGTTCCTTATCAAGTGTCAATTGATGCATACTTTTAGGGATTTCATGTTGGCTGTACTGCTGTGTACAGGAAAAGGATGCACACACTTCTGGTGGTATGTGGCAAGGATAACTACACTGAAGGTAGCAAATTAACGGACATGTTTTGCCCACTAACTTCTGCTGAGCAACTGAGATGCGTTGATACAAAAATATCTGGGATATTCCATTAGTTTTATGCTCCTTGTGTTCTATTCAATACAATAAAGTATCACTTTCTTTAATTTAAGCTGTGTTTTATATCCCAAGTTTTCGTATCGATGCTGAGTCATTTTATGAAACTCAGGTATTTAAAATGTTATAGTCATAAAATGTTAGCATTGAGGAAAAAATTTCATTTTTTTCTATAAGATTTACAATATCTTTTTAACAATGTGCAGGATTTTTGTACTTTTACAGGAAAAATATCGTCAGTTGATAGTATTTTCAGCGACACTTCACTTCGGGTTATTGTAGGACTTTAACCTGAGAACTATCTAAATAATGGATTCGTGAAAAATGAGTTAAGTTTCTTTTCTTCTTCTTGTGACTAAGACAAATTTTTAATTGTTCCAATAACTATTAATTACAGCCGACGTTCATAATAAATATTTGAGGCGTACATGCATCTAGGTAAGTCTTTAGGTTTAAAATAATGAATTGTTTAAAGCTTTAGCAGATCGTTCTTAAAGATTTTTTCTAAATACGTAATTGCTGAGTATAAACGATGGCTGAATTTGACCTAATGTAATTAAAAATTTCCAAAAATTCCCAAAATTCAAAAATCTGAAACCTTACCTAAACGCATTTAGCACATTTTGCAACTATACGCCTCATTTATTTCTTTATTTCTTCAATTTTCGAATTGCAAAATATTTTTTCATTAATTATCTGCACTATTTTTTATTATTTTATACAGGGTGTACCTGTTAAAGTGACCAATCGGACGTTCAGTGATAGGTCTCCATGAGACAAGCAAAAAATTATATGGAATGGGGGAGGCAATCCCTAACGATTTTCGAGATAACGGCACTTGAAGTTTTTTGGTCGTTTTTTATATTGAAGGCGGTATAGCTCATATTAAACATAATATGTGTACGAGTATAGCGCCACATCGTAGAAAACTGTAGAAGCTTTTAAATGAGTGCATACTCACTCTCCTACTCCTCTTCATTTAGGAGCTATGAATTTTCAAAATGAAAATTTCGGCTTTTCTTTACCCTTTTTCACATAAATACGTAAATTTGTCGAAACAAGCTGTGATTAATGTGCACACTTCTTGCATAACTTGAAATTTCCATATGTTTAATTTAATATATGACATGAATCCACCTACTTCCATTCGTTTTGGAGATAACCCGTCGCATAGCCGACCCTATTCTCAATGCCTTTCAAACAATGAGAACGTATATTCCTGGAACAATAAAAAAGAGATAAATTTGTATCGGACAAGTATTCAGAAGGATACACTACCTACACTACTTGAAGTGGTATTATCAGCTACTACTGCAAACTTGTGTTACCCGGCATTGTCGTAAGGAAATAATATAATACTTTCACTATAAAAGGCACGTTTTCGAAACTACAAATAACTAATAATGAGTTTTTTTCGAAAAGGTCTATTATTCTTGTCCTATATATTTACTGATCTAACTTTACTTATTTACATAAGCATATTTTCTTACAGTAGTAAAAGCTCCACATGTGGTAAGTGACACAACACTTTGATTAGAAGAAATCCAAACACCATGGAACATGTATTTATTTTTTAAACGTGAAATTGCTTGTTTAGAAATACAATATTATTATTATATCACCAACGACAGGTATAGCGAAAGCCCTTGGAATCTTTGAACAGAAGGCTCTGCGTTCTGATTATGGTGGCGGTCAGAATACTGATGGAGAATAAACTATGTTACTTCCAATATTATCAACTTCATTAAATCTGGTATGCTGAAATGGCTTGAGCACGTTTTCTGAATGAATACCACCAGGATACCAAAAGCCACTCTCGAGGGATATTTAAAAGTATCCAGGAAGTTCGGTAGACCTTCTTTATGACTTAGTTGGATAACATTCAAAAGGATCCTAGAGAGTTACCGCGCCCTATGAATTTATGAAATTGCTGAGGCTGCTAAAACCCTTCATGGGTTGTGTTAAACCATTGATGATGACTACTTAAAATATTCACTCTTCTTTTATAAATTTGCAACTAATCAACTTTATTGTGAGAGATCAAATCTTCGGAGATCAAAATGGATTTTTACCAGCTTTTTACTAACTACTAAACTAAAAATGAACAAATTTTATATAACATTTTCTATTAAACAACACCTCCTCTTCCAACAATGACTGGGAAGACTGTGAAAATGTTAAGAACAAAAAAATACTTTTCTAAACTAAGAGAAATTAACAACAAAAAGATTTAAATTTTCTGAATAGAATATAAACAACATAATGTACCAGTAATAAAACTCCCACAATTCTAGACAACAGAAAATTACTGTATTTGCAGAGGATATATCGATTTTTATTTATTTGCTTACTTTTTAGTTTAAAATTTACTTTAAAATTATTAATCTGAAAGTCGCGAAATTGTCAATAAACCTAATTAATAATTAAATAGATTGCAATTTCTATCAAATTTCGCAACACTTGTTTTCCAAATCTAAGAAAAACATTAAGATTTATCGCAATCGTGTTGGACACCGATTTGCCGTCTGATTTCATCTTGATACTTTGCAATCAAGCAACTATCTTCAGGTGGAGCTATATCTGACCACAATTTCCCTGACCGAATACATCTCATCACCTCATCAGCTTCATAACGTAAACCGCAACTATTTGTAAAATTCATTGCTTCTTCAGTTTCCACCAGTAACCATGTACGAATATTTCCATCAGGTTCGATCAGAGTCGTTGGACACCAATAATTCGGAATCTGATATTATAAGCATTTTTTAATATTTCTTATTTAAGTAAATAGTTGCACTTACACAAATTGTTCCTTTTGTTGTGATGACCGTTGCCTGGTTTTCGTATTCATCCAATCCAGAGCAAATAATTTTCGCTACTTGACCTCCTGAAAATGTAAGTTCGGCTTCAAAATAGAGATCTACGCCCTCCTTATTTGTTTTTCCAACGGCCTTAATAGATTTTAGGTCATCCTTGATACAGAATAAAACAAATTGCACAGCGTATACTCCAATATCCAGTACAATTCCGCCTCCCAACTCCTTTTTCACGATACGTTCTGAATTTTCACCTTTAAATCCATGTTTAATATAAATTTCACAAACTTCTCCGACAGTTCCACTTTAAATCAGTTTCTTAAGATGACTATATACTGGGAAGAATCGAGACCACAATCCTTCCATAGCAAATAGTTTCTGCTTCCTTGCTAAATCTAAAACTTGCTTGGTTTCACGTGAATTCATACACAACGGTTTCTCGCAAAGTATGTGCTTTCCATGGTTCAACATAAGCATACATATTTCGTGATGAAATGGATTATGAACAGCAATATATGCTACTTCGACGTCACTATCTTTGGCTAGATCTTCGTAACTTCCGTAAAATTTTGGTATTCCATACTTTTCTGCGAATTCCTGGCTCCGTTTTATGCTGCGACTAGCAACAGCTACTACTTTGTGCTCTGCTTCGGTAAGGTTGGATCTTAAAGAATTTAAAAAGTCTTGGGAAACCTTTCCAACACCGACAATTCCCCAACGTAATGCCATTTTCAGTAAATAACACTTTCTGTACAACGTCTACAAATCGACTAATTACTCTGACAAGAAAGAAAGCCAAGCAGATCTCTTATCAATTTTTCCATTTATTCTAATGTTAACCGATGTAAGCGATGATGTGATACGTAAAAATGAAAATAATGTCTATGAGTGTTTCGATAAGCATGAAATAATCGACGCAGATTTGATAGGGACCCGAATTCGCTTTAAGTTATCAGAAAACGTTAAATACCGTCTGGAAATTCTTATTTCAAAATAACTTATCTATAATAGTGGTCGTCACTAATATTGCAATGAACTTTTTGAAAGTTTGAGTCAAATTACGGGTATGTATTTTAAATTGCTTTTGAGAAGAATTTTTTTCTAATGAATTTTAATGAATGAAATGAATAAAAACGACAAAGGCTATGAATGCTTTATTTGAATTTAAGATTTCCTGAAAACTGCATTCACGATTTTAAAAATTATTTTTAACTTCCCATTTGGAAGTTATTGTAATGGGTTCGATTTTTCGAATTGAAAATTTCGACATATCTCCACGTTTCGAGGTTCCTCGAATCCGAATCCATCGTTTGTAGAGAGATGTCTGTGTACATACGTACATTCGTGCGTTTGTGAGCTTTCTTCGGACTAATATCATTCGACGCAAATTGCACAATGAACACCTGATAAGGTTTGTCAAAAATTTAAATTGGCGGGGTTTTTTTTATAACAATTGAACTTTGAAAAGTAAGACAAAATGGTCGAATGGGAAGTTGGCAGTGTGGGTAGACCAATCGCACCCCGTTTATTTTATTTAAAATCTAACAGGCTTATACGGCTTGGTCACATGTCCAGAATGAATAGCTTCAAACTGTTCAAGTCCTAAAATAAAGCCCTGAGGGCTACCAGGCCTACCAAAGACGTGAAAACTCCCAAATACAATGATTCATTTGATAAGGATTTCATGATTCATATTTCGGATAATGAATTATAAAAAATACTTTGTTCACAATATAAACTTAGCATAATATTTTCAGTAAATTATGTAAAACAATCTAAATAGTGAGAGGAAATGTTTCGTTTAAAATTAAAACTGTATACGTCTAGATAAAATTTATTAATTTATCCTTTAATGGTATGCTGATCGCGCTCACCCAAGAACGAACATTAGAGAGATAAAATATCGAAAGAAAATAGATCCTACCATTATCAATTTAAGGATAATTCAGTCAGATCTCTTAATAAGTTGCAAATGGATACGTCACTGTTTTTTATAGCACATTCTGAAAATTTAATGTAAAAGGATTGTACTGCGACTTAAGAAATCTTTTATTGAATCCTGAATTTTTTTTAGTAGCCCCTAAGAACCCCTACCTCCTCGTGTAGCTAATAATCTAACTAGTAGCAACTGGCAACCCTCTTTTCTCTTCAAACCAAAAAATCGCGACGACTAAGCATTGAAGTCTTCACTCCATTGTCCCATGAGAAGTCCTCTAACTAGTTTCACTACCTTCTTTTTAAGTTTCACACGCCTAGGTCTTCATTGGAGAATTGCAGTAAGAATAAATCAGTGCTTTCGTTACGCCGCATACCATTCACATTATTAGCTGTGTTTCTTTGCACCAGATCCATACAGATCTTAAGATCCGGATTTCGCTTAGACACGTAATTGCAACAACAACAGAAGATACCAATTTTATACTGATCTTGGATCTGGATCTTTAAAGATCTGGAAATTAGTACTTACTCTCAGATATATAGGTGTATGTTTCTAGCCTTAGAAGTTGGTGATACTTGTTGTCAAACTCAAAGAGTGGTCTTTAAAGTGAGAAAACATGTATAATCTAAGGAATAAAAAAATAAGTAAAATTTACGCGTTTGAAATATTGCAACTTATTACCTACAGCATACTAAATTAAAGCCTTACAATTAGCAGCTGTTAACTTGACAATATTTATCGGTATTGCCAAAGAAAAAAAGTAATTGCAATAAGAATGCGATCGTTTTTTTTGGCTGCAGATCTGGATCTTGTAGCAAAAAAACACAACTTACCTATTGAACACATTTCACGCATTAAAAAAAACTGCACTCAGTGTTCCGGTACTTTCACAGCTTATAACGAAGAACTGCTTACTACAACGACCTCAAATGAATCAACAGACACTTCGTTGTAAATAGTTCAATAACTAATAAGTATTAGTTCACTAGTTAATAATTATTGTGCTAAAGTTGTGTACACTAACAGCTATTAGTGACTGTTATCTAATAACGGCTTCCGAGATAACGGCATTTGTCTGCTCTTCTCACTCTTCTGCTCCTCTTCCTTTAGGAGCTACGAATTGTCCAAGTCAAAAATTTTGCCTTTTTTACCGTTTTTTGCACACAAATACTTAAATTTCTTGAAAAAAACGTGGTAGCAGCACGGTTTGTAAAAGGAGCAAAAACAGTCGATGCAGACCACGAATGACAGTTAGTAAGAAAAAAACGCTGGGCCGCGGTTCCTAACATATGCCGGCACGCTGGGCCGCGGTTCTTAACCTATGCCGAACAAATTATAAAATAGTGAATTAGGACCAGATATAATTCATGATTATACATTTACCCCTCAAGATTTTAAAGAAGTATTCTGCCATGAACATATTGATAAACACCTGTCGGGAACAAAATAATTATATTTCGGCTTTAAATTTTCGGAAATATATTCCCCACCTGGCATGGAACTTTGTATAAAGATTTACAGCTTGCGGACGAACTTCCACTGGTACCTTTTTTAAACTGAAATGACAACAACCTAAACCTTACACTTACTTGCTCTAACCCAAACCTTACAATTTGGGCGCACACATACGTCTCTTCTCAAATGTCGCTGGAATATATGGCGCAGTATGGCATTACTAAAGTGATAATCCGAAAAGCCATCCGAAAATCTGACACCTAGTGTAATTTTTGACTTGAGACTTTTCTGCCGGGGCTAGCATCATTATACTTCTAGATAGAAAACGGGCGGTGAATAATTTAATTATTCGGTAACATTATCTGAGATAATTTTGTACAAAGCAAGTTCTTTCATTAAAGAAACTGCGGCGAAACTCAAGTAGGATTTCCGAAGAACTTGTAACGCCGGAGAAATGGCGTCCCATCAATATCATCAGATTGCAAATTTGCTGGAAAAGGTAGTTTTCAATAAGTTTTCGAAATAATTGTTCTAGATTTCAATCAGCAGTACCGTTTAATATTTGTCCCCCGAACTCTCCTTCAATTCGGGACTTCATTGACCTTTTTGGGGTTATATCTCTGTATTGGAATTTAAACCAATTTCTTTGTTTCTAGAAACAGTGCATATATACGAAATAATTGTAATGTGCAACAATTTGCCTAAAGGTTTAAGAATGGCAAATTTCCTATGACGCCAAGAGTGGACAGTCATTTGTCATAACCTGGTTAAATTGCAATTTTTCTTACAGATGACTTCCAGTGACAAAGATTTCCGATTCATGGCAACAAATGATTTAATGACAGAACTGCAGAAAGACAGCATCAAGCTAGATGATGAGTCGGAAAAGAAGGTGGTGAGAATGGTCCTGCGATTACTCGAAGATAAGAACGGCGAAGTTCAAAATTTGGCAGTGAAGTGTTTGGGTCCATTAGTAAATAAAGTTAAGGAAAACCAGGTGGAAACGATAGTTGACTCTCTTTGTGGTAACATGATATCAAACAATGAACAGCTCAGAGATATATCGAGCATTGGTTTGAAAACTGTCATATCAGAACTTCCTCAGACTTCGAATTCTCTTGCACCAAATGTGTGTCAGCGAATCACTGGCAAGCTAAGCAGCGCGATTGAGAAGGTGGGAAAATTTGTTTAAAATTGATTTCAAACATCAATAATTTTTTTTAGGAAGACGTTTCTGTGCAATTAGAAGCTCTGGACATACTCTCAGATCTGTTGTCACGTTTTGGTGACTTCCTGATACCATTTCATGAAACCATACTAAAGGCTCTAGTGCCGCAATTGGGTTCAGCGCGCCAGGCAGTACGCAAGAGGACAATTGTAGCCCTGTCTCATTTACTAACCCTCTGCAACAATGATGCCTACAATAAAGTCATTGATCATTTGCTGGAGGGATTGGAAAAACCGCAGAATCCTGGAGCAATTCGTACTTACATCCAATGCCTGGCCTCTATTTGGTAACTCTTGGTAAAATTTATGAAGCAAACCTAACCAAATTTCCTCAACAGTCGCCAAGCTGGACACAGGCTTTGCAATCATATTGAGCGCGTTATGTTTTTACTCAAGGAGTACAGTCAACGGGAGGATGATGAGCTTCGCGAGTTTTGTCTTCAAGCATGTGAAGCGTTTGTGTATCGTTGTCCTGACGCAATTGTTCCTCATATTCCTACGGTATGTGGTACATTTGCATTTGCAATTGCATTTCTTACTGACATGGTCCTTAGATTATCGCACTATGCCTTAAATACGTCACATATGACCCAAACTATAATTATGAAGCGGACGATGGAGACGCTGGCGTTGCTATGGACACAGAAGACGAGGAGTATATAGACAGCGAAGAATATAGCGACGACGACGATATGAGCTGGAAGGTACGTCGTTCAGCGGCAAAATGCTTGGAGGCTGTAATAACCACTCGACACGAGTTATTAGAGGAGTTTTATAGAACTTTGTCGCCCGCTTTGATTGCTAGATTTAAAGGTTAATATCAACGAATGTTCGGAAGTAGCCACTTATTCCTTACTATATTTCCACAGAACGCGAAGAGAATGTTAAATCTGATATTTTCCACGCATACATTGCCCTTTTGAAAGCAACGCGACCCGCTGACGATCTATCTCATGATCCTGATTCAATGGAACAAGTTCCAGGGCCCATCAGTCTTCTTCAAGATCAAGTACCAGATATTGTAAAAGCAATCCAACCTTTGATGAGAGAAAAATCTGTAAAAACAAGACAAGATTGTTTCCTGCTGCTACGGGAACTTCTCACTGCCCTGCCCGGAGCTTTAAGTAACCATTTAGATCAGTTAATGCCAGGAATTCATTACTCCCTAAGCGACAAAAACTCCACATCGAATATGAAAATCGACGCTTTAGGATTTGTGTGCAGTCTACTTCAGGGACATAATCCTCAAGTAAATATAATAAGGCATAAAAATTGCCACTACTTTGTGAATTGTACAATTTTAGGTTTTTCATCCCCATATACCACTTTTAGTACCCCTAGTTGTTAATGCTGTTTTTGATCCATTCTACAAAATCGCAACAGAAGCGCTTCTCGTCCTGCAGCAATTGGTTAAAGTAATACGCCCGTTAGACATTGAGACAAACTTTAATGTGTCTCCGTTTGTGGGGCAACTGTATCAGTCAACTCTACAAAAACTAAAATCATCTGAAGTGGACCAAGAGGTTAAGGAGCGGGCAATAGCCTGCATGGGACAACTGATCGCAAATATGGGTGATTACCTTAAAGCTGAGTTGGGCGCGTGTCTGCCCATATTCATGGAAAGACTCCGGAATGAGGTTACTAGATTAAGTTCTGTTAAAGCTTTAACAATGATTGCCGCTTCTCCTTTGCGTGTGGATTTATCTCCAATTTTGAATGATGTTATTCCTGCACTAGGATTGTTCTTGAGGAAAAATCAGCGCGCTTTAAAGTTGAATTCCTTGACATTGCTCAATACTTTGGTTAACTACTACAGCCACACATTTAGTCCGCAACTTCTTCAGACAGCCATTTCAGAGATTCAGCCATTACTCTCAGATTCCGATTTACACGTGGCTCAGTTGTCGTTAGTTTTATTAACAACAACTGCCCGGAAGCAACCTCAGGCTCTCATTGGCATTCATGATCAATTCTTGCCACAGGTCATGACTTTAGTGCGATCTCCTCTATTGCAAGGGACAGCTTTGAGTTGCACACTAGATTTGTTCCAAGCTTTGGTTCAAGCTAAATTGCCCGGACTAGGATATTCGCAATTGTTGGAGAAACTTATGGAGCCGGTATTATGTTTCCCTAGTGAACAACTTCATAAGCAAGCGTACCATTCTCTTGCTAAGTGCGTGGCGTCGTTAACACTTCAGTGTCCAGGTGAAGCGGTTCCTCTTGCATCACAATTGCTCTTAGACATACAAAAAAGGCGTGGAGACTCTCATTTGGTATTTTGTCTCCTTACTATCGGTGAAATAGGTCGCCATTTCGACCTTAGTACTATTGATGCATTGCCTCAGACCATAATTGAATGTTTTGCGGCAACATCAGAGGATGTTAAAGGAGCAGCTAGTCATGCTCTGGGCGCAGTTGCAGTTGGTAGTTTGCAAACATATTTACCGTTTATACTCAGAGAAATCGAGGCTCAACCAAAACGACAATATCTCCTACTGCACTCCTTGAAAGAAGTGATTTCATCGCTGTCCACTAGTCCAAACGGATTGGACCAGCTGCTTCCATCTGTTCCTTCAATTTGGGCACAACTTTTCAAACACTGCGAATGTTCTGAGGAAGGTTCTCGAAATGTTGTGGCCGAATGCCTCGGAAAATTGGTTTTGGTCAACCCCGAAGATCTATTACCGAGACTTCAACAAGCTTTACATAGTGATAGTCCCCTAATGCGTACAGCTGTAGTGTCTGCTGTGAAATTCACAATCTCTGATCAACCTCAACCTATCGATGCAATGCTTAAGCAATGCATTGGAGATTTCTTGTTTGCTCTGCGAGACCCTGAACCATCAGTACGTAGAGTTGCTTTAGTGGCATTTAACTCAGCCGTTCATAATAAACCAAGTCTGGTTAGAGATTTGTTACCCACCTTGCTTCCTTGGCTCTATTCTGAAACGAAAATTAAGGTAAATTGGTCACGGAACTGTACGAAGCAGGATTTCTAAGGTTTTGATTTTCAGGATGAATTAATCAGAGAAGTTGAGATGGGACCTTTCAAGCATACTGTTGATGATGGATTAGATATCAGAAAGGCAGCGTTCGAGTGCATGTATACTCTTCTAGAACAAGGGCTCGATCGTGTTGACATTATGCAATTTTTGGATCACGTCCAGGCTGGTCTTCGTGATCATTACGATATAAAGATGTTAACCTACTTAATGACAGCTAGATTAGCCGTTTTATGTCCGGAAGCTGTTCTTTTAAGTAATTCACCATTTTACTTAAAATATTCTGTCAATATTTGAATTTGTTTGTGTTGCAGGATTAGATCAGTTTGTGCAACAGCTTCGTGCCACATGCACGCACAAGGTAAAAGCAAACTCGGTCAAGCAGGAATATGAGAAACAAGATGAGTTGAAAAGGTCAGCGTTGAGAGCAGTTGCTGCATTAGCGTCTATACCAAAAGCCGGTAAGATAAAGGTGAAAAGAACTGATTGAAAGGTGTAAAATATGGTTTTGGTTATATTTTTCAGACAAAAATCAACAATTAGCCGAATTTCTTAAACTTATTAGAGAAACGCCAGAATTGAATAAAATTTATGATTACATACAAAAGGATTCAGTTACAAATAGCAATTCTGAAAATATATCGATGGATCAAAGCTAGGTGAGAGTCGCGGACGACTCTAGTGGTAGACACTTAAGGTAAATAGGTAAATGGTCACTGAATGTGTATAATTCAGGGGCTCTTCTCTGTTTCCAGGAAACACTTGAAACGAAGCTATTTTGATATATCGTTGTGAGGATGTCTTTAAAAGAGCAAAATTAGAGGGGAATATCGCAGATACAAATGTACCACAAATTAGAAAATATTTTTTTCCCCAATTGGTTTTCAGTGTTTATCGCCTTATGGGTATCATTTGTGTTATTTTCATATTTTTCCCCTTTACGCATTTAACTATTTAAATAAATAATAAATTTAACAATTATTTTTTTCTGTAAAAAATGTTTTAATTATTGAGTAACCCAGTAGATCGCAACGCCAATTCACCGTGCAGAAAGAACACGAATTTTCTTTGTAAACTAATTTTTAAATTTACGAATATGATTATGTAAGGAACGATTTTATATAGATTTTGAATTGTTACCTATAAATGAAGCTAAAGGTACCGCCGATAACAGTGCTTCTTTCTTAGGTTATTATCCAGCTTAATATTTTGAAATAATAGCCAAAAGGAAAGGATTTTTAACGTCCCACTTCCACATGAGGGTTCCTGCTGCAGTGTTTATATCCGTATAAGAATAAGACACTAAATGTGTGCATGCATTGCTTTTTAGAAAGACGAAACAAGAAAAGAAGTTATAATTGGTTTAGATTATGCTATAACTAAAACAACCCTAGACTGCAGGCAGTCCTAATATCCGCAACCTGTCGACGCGACCTTTAGCTTTAATTTGCCATTTCGTGAATATTCCGTTGACCTGTAGTAAACCCAGTCTGCAATATTGGAGCCGCCATTTTGAATCTCCAAAATTTGCAGATTCGAAATCAGCGACCTCAAGAAACCCATATGGACTTATTTTCTGGATGATCAAGGAACTCTTGAAAAAGTTAACATTTGACCTCCAAATGTTTTTTTTTAATAAGAATAATTTATTGCAATATTTTGTACGAAGGCCTAGCCTTATGGGGTACATTTACTAAGAGAAGAAAACCTAGTATTAGAAAAATTACAAAAGCTAAAGTTGTATTTGCATCGATAGGTATCCGGAAGAAAATAAATAGCAATTAAGCAGTGAAGAATTTTGTTCAAGGATTCATTATTTAACAGTTAAGGACAAAACTTCTGTAATTTCTTCTAAATTGAAACATGGATACCGCTGTTTTGCACGAAGTGGCAAGAAGTTCCATAATTTGGACGCGTCTACAAAAAAGCCGATTATTTAGATTGTAGATATCTGTACACTCTGGAGTCGCAACGAGTTCAAAAACACAATCTTGTTGGATAAGTTACGAGGTGAAAAGTTTAAACAAAAATAGATATTTTCTGAACTTCAGGTGTTCCTTAAATGTCATTCCAAGTAGACTTTTAGCAAATGGAGAAATGTGGTCAAAACGACGCAAACGATAGACGAATCTTGTACAAGCATTGAACGCAGTATTTAATCTCTCCAAACTCACCGCATCAGTTCCACTAAAAAGACTAACACAATAATTAAATATAGGCAAGATAGTGGTTATAACCAAATGCTTTCGAACATCTCTCGAAAGACCACCGCAAGACATCCAGAGTCCTCTCAACATTCCATAAACTTTCGCGGTAGCTACATTGATGTGATCACACCAGGCTAACATCCCATTGGGAAGTACACCCAGTTTTTACCTTCTCTTGAAAAGGTATTGTGTTTGTGATGCCTCCCAGAGCAACGCAAGGCAATCCAGTCTTATCGATTTGATTTCTAAAAACGATGATTGATTGCGACTTAGATGCATTCAGTTTAAGACCATTTTCGCCGGCCTAATGTTTAACACGCTCCAAATCAGCGTTCATATCTGAAATTAGACCATCCATTTTGCCCACCTCCGCCGACCGACATAAACAATTTGGACATCGCATATTTAACTATCGA
>QYTT01092550.1:8882-19018 GCA_006980735.1 Dasypogon diadema
AGTTTTTACAGACTGAAATTTTTTTAATAAGTTCAGCTGACACGTTTTGTGTTATCACCACATTTTATTTTTGTGTTATCGCCCATTAATAGCTGTGTGTTTTTTTGCTAGAAGATCCAAATCTATAGGCAAAAAAAACGATCGCGATTGAAATTAGTTTTATACGTTGGCAGTACTAATAATAATTGTCAAATTGGCAGCTGCTAATTGTAAGACGTTTTTATACTATGGGTAATAAGTAGCAATATTTCAAATGCATAAATTTTACTTGTTTTCTGTTGTAGGGGAGCGGGGGCTAGTTGTAACAGGGGCAAGTAGTAACAAGCATTTTTTACCTAGATAATAGAAGAATATTCATTTAATTTTCAACCAAACCTACTATTTAATACCCATTCTATCATATGAGCGCGATCAGTATCCCGCTGGATAGCGCAGAAGGCGGTCTTGTGCAGGCGCTCCGATAAGACCACGTAATGGACTTTTTTTATACAAAAATGGACTTTTTTTTATACAAAATTGATTATTGTTGATTTCAAATTGTTTAGCAGTTGTTAATTTATTCAAATACATTTAGCATTTGTTTACTTCGATTATGTTAACTGTAATTTTACACCAAATAAGGGATATATTTTTTTATAGCAGTTATTTCAAAAAACCTTGCAGTGGGGTATGTTGTAACACTTTCATGGGGCAAGTTGTAACTTGTTACAACTTATTGATTTATTATTTCTATGAAATTACGTGGGACATACTTAAATTTCTTCTTTTCCTGGGCCTTCTGGTCTACAAAAGCAAAATGATTTCTCTCCATCTAAAATAAGGCCTTACCCGAAAGCTCCACCACGAAAATTGACTAACCGCCCTCAACAAAATGCTGTGTCCTTACAGACACGCCAGAGAAAAACGAGTTACAAAAGGAATATGAAGAAAAGTCAAATAAGAAAAAGAAAACACAAAAGACTAAAAAAGGCAAGGGAAAGGGCAAAAGAACGGGGACAAAAGATAAGATAAAGATAGTTAAAAGACAAGGGATAAAAAAGCAAAAAAGAAAGTTTTAAAATCTGATTCAGAATCTGAACCCGAGGAATGTTCGCTCACTTTTAAGATCACTCTTTAAGTTTGACAAACAATAGTAGCCACACTTAAGACTAAGAAACGTGCCTATATGTGGGAATTAGTACTAATTTTCGGCCGCTCTTTACATATTCAGATCTAAGATCTGTATAAAGATCGAGATCGTTTGTTATTGTTATAATTACGTGCTTAAATTAGTTCCAAATCTTGAGATCTTGTGCAAAAAAACACAGCTAATATAGCCCATGATCTGCTTCGGTGACAACTGCATTGAGTTCCTATCGGGTTTTATTTTACAAACACTGACACACACTTCCATCTGTCCCACAGTCTACTACAGTCTGTAAACTGTACATCTGTCCCTAATACTGTCCCTAATACTTTACAACTTTGTGACAATCTTTAGGGCAAACTTTGTTTGCAGGCCACTTTACCCATAAACGGTGTCGATTTTCATTTGAGAATCAACTTTTGAACTAAGGAATTAAGTGACGAAGATTTTTTAGCGATTGCAGCAGGAGTTATTTGGTACAAATTTAAGAGAAAACGACCAAATAGTGGGTGAGAGAATGGTTAAAAATAAGAAGAAGGAAATACTTGGCACGGTTTTGGGACAACCATGTGTTTGTACACCAAATTGGCCCACACACAGTCCTTGTACGCCTAACGTAGTCGCGCGTGGTAGCCTATTCTCGCCCAAGCTTATCTAGCTCTTGTTCTTCATCAAAACGAAATTGAATTTTCATATGTGCTATGTAAGTAATTTTCATCACACAAGAAACCGACGAAATACACCGCTTCAATGAATGTACCCCAAGTACGTCTTAATGTGATGACTTCCAAAAATGAAATGAATAGAAATCTTCATTTTGTAATTGACAACTTACTACAAATCTGGGAAAGGTCATCATTTATGATAGAAAAAATTCAAATTTTAAAACCCTCCCGGAGAAGGTCTTCCAATATATGCTATATGAGACTCTCTGCCTAAATCCCAGATTTACTTACGCCTCATCACTCCCGTGGCGTTTATCCTATTTTGTAAATGATTTGTCATTATTATGATGGATGTAAAGAGAGTGTTTTCCATTTTTTTTGTTTAAGACCGCCACGACAATAAAAACGATTTTTACAGCCTAATCCTAGTTATCTTCTTAATCATCTTAATCGTCTCCTACGTATATTTATTCAAATCCCGCCTTCCATCCGCGTAATATTTTCTACCAGACTAGTATTCGGATATTTTAATAAGTGATTAAAAAGTCTAAAACGGAAGGAATATTCCCGAGAACCGGGAAAATTGTCCATTTTGTGTAAAACCTCTACAGTTCACAACAACAATCCTTTACGAATTCCTGTAAAATAATCAAAAATTGCCAAAATTCGTTTGAAACCTAAAATGAATGCAAATTAATTCAATATTATTCCAGGCCTCGTCGAAGGTTTGTCATAAGAAACAACGAAAAAAAAGTCATTATACGAGAACGTAAACACGTTGAGCCCCACATCAACAACAACGTGGTAAACAATGTTTCTTCCGCCGAAAACGATTCAAAGTCGAAGGAATCCTCAAACGTAATTCACGACGATGAGCCAACCACGGAATGGACACCTGAAATACCATTCAAGAATGTTAGTATAAGATTTATGCATCGAAATTGTGGCTATACGCCCTGATACATATTTTTATGAAAATTTTCATAAACCAAATTATTTTCAGCTTAATGAACCAGAAGAAGGATTAAATCGATCCGATTCCTTTATGATTGACACCAAACCAGACCGACGGGTATCCATAACGGCTGCAGAGGAGGTGAGTTTAAAACGCAACTGAAAAAACAAACAACGAATCCGATAGCGTGGAAATAAGTTATATATGTAGAAAGAATGACCTTAAAATTATTTCCTATCGGATGAATGAATTTATAGAGAAAATATACTGCCGCAATATCTTTTGTACTCTTTACAGATTGATGAATTCATAGACCAGAATATTCAAATTAGTTCGAATAAAGAAATTCGCCGAGAATATTTGTTTGGATGGACGCTAAAGTTCAAAGATCCTAGCCAAGAAATGAAATTCTGCCAACTGCGGGAAGATATGTTTAGGTAAGATCCAGACTAGTCTCATAGGACTTGGTTACACTTTCTTTCAATGTCAGGTCCAATATGCTTTGTGTTTTCGTAATTTGGATCTTCATCGTCCTCTGTCAAGCTATCGTCGTCCCCAAGTGCGCTATCTTAATAGTGTGTCTGGTAATAGGGACCCTGCTATTAACAGCCGGCTGTATTCTAGTGATGGCAGAAGAATTTCCAGGTGAGTGGCAAAAATTCAATGTTGTGCACCAATGAAGGTAAAACCCTCCCACTCCAGCATCCTTGAGTGGGGATCATCCGTAATCCCCAATTATTTTGTTTTTCTAACTTAGTACTTAAATTTATTACCGGAAACATAAAAATGTTGTAAAAGTAAATCCAAATGAAACTTTAAAACTCAAATTGGCTTAATCTGCTTTCTCTTATAAGCACAGACTCCCTCTTAAGTGCTTTTATTGGAATCATAAAATTTTTATTTTCACAGGTTTTCCATCCATTCTGCAAAGAAGTTCTGCAACCCTTGTACATCGCAGAAATCGTCGAACGATTTTTATATGCGCTGTGATTGTCCTCATGTCTGCAGCGAGCTCAGTTGGCCTGGTTGTCTGTCCAATGTACCCCGGAGCAGATAAATCCGAGGATAAAAACGTGTCAACGACATTTTCCGCTTCATCTCCTCACCAGCTTGTCGTGGATAATGACAAGGAAATAAAGCTGAATGTGTTCTTATCAGCCACCATCCACCACAACATCACCATCAACTCGGGGCAGCCCATCAATTACGCGGTGGACACTGCTTTTACTGACAATTTCACAACAAGTGCCAATCAACTTGAAAACGATAAATTACTGAATGCGAGCATGAAATTTGAACCGAAGGACGTGGATATAGTGAAAAAGAGTATATTTAGTGCTCTTAACTTAACCAAAGCAATACCATCTCTAAGTCTGGTCGGGAATAGCATAGAATCTTTTGAAGATTCCGATAAGGCTATTGTGCTCGCCAACAAACTTTTGAATCCTGCAAAAAACGACAGCCTAAACATGACTGGAGATGGTCTAGAGAAGAAGCGTGCTTGTGCCCACCCGGAATATGTTGTATTTACGTGGATTCTTTGCTTAATAGCGCTTGCTACAGCTCTCAAGTTATATTACTTGGTAAAGACGGTAATGGCGGTAGTAATGGTGACGTGCTTTGCTCTACTTATTCTGGTAGTTTTCCGTAATGTGTTTGCGGATGCAAACATTGAATTCGAGCAATCCAAAGTTGGGATGCCACTCTCAGCACAAATGATGATTCTTCTGGCCGTTTTCCTTATCATGGTTACTTACCATGCTCGCCTAGTCGAGGTAAGTTAATGCAATTAATATAAACTTTTCCAGGGATACATTTAGTGCTAATTAAATGGTTTTCTTGCTAAAGTTTTATGCTATGTTTTGAAAAATCAATGCTGTAAGAGAAAGTTTTTAGCCGAGATAGCAGTATTCTTTCAAAGATTCCAACTCTTATAATTAACAGAAATAAAAGAAGTTGTGATAATCTAATTTGGTATGAAATTTAATCGGAATTGAGGAAGTTCTAGGCGAATTCCAGTAGGGTTTTCAACGAAACAAATCAATTAAATCAATAAATAATATTAAGGGTCAATTCCAATCCAAGTCTTCACCTTGGTCTTCGTCTCGTTATAACAATCAGCATCAAACAAGCTCGTTCCAATTCGCTTGCACTTACAAAAAATTAGTTTTTTCCTTTAATAAAAGCTGTCCATAATTTGCATGAAGTCAACTCAAAGGCTGGCTCGATGAAGTGTTACACAAACTAGCTGAGCTCCAGTTTATCTCGGTTTGACATCATAACTTGGATTGGAATCGAACACGAAGATAATAATGCATTAAATAATGATTAATCTCGGTTCATTATGCACACGTGGCATCAAGACATAAGCGTTGGGTCTGAAAGCCTCTATAAGGTCCTTAGTTAACATTTTAACGGGTTCAGAGTTTTAATGATAATTTCATTTATGAAAATGCATCAAACATTGTAAGGGCATGTCCAAATCCAAATCCTCGGCATTCTTTTCGTATCATTATATCAAAAATTTTTGAAAAGAAGTACAATATATCACATTTTGTGAAACACTGCCAGCCCGAACGCGCTGACCCAACCACACTGAGACTCCGGTCCCTGGTGTGTGAGCCGAACTTGAGCGTACCGTCACGTACAACATCAAACGGTGCCCAGATGATACTAAAGGCCCCTAGCTTCTTCACCAGGTATTTAAACCCACTTTACTGAGGTTACGTCGCTCCTAAAACCTTTGCGCCGTTCTCATGTGGTAGAAATGCACCGTCCACTTGGCCAAGAGCACAAGATAAAGGTAAGCAGACGATTCACCCCACTACAAGTCCTCGGACCTAGGAAGAATGTTAATGAAGAATGTACCGAATAACGAACTGATCAACTTGCACAATCGATTAACAAGTTCCATGAGAACCCACAAGGCCGGGCAAACAAGTAACCTCTGAAACAGGGTTCTTTCGCCGGCGCATACCATGCAGGACTTCTGGACACGCCGCTCGATGTAGTGAAATAGAATAGAAGCTGATTCGGATGCGCTAGACTATGATACCAGAGTTTAAACACACATCAACGGCTCTATGGTAAGGACAGTGACTGTATAAGATTGTAACAGTCACACCACCTGTCGCTCCCAGCTCAACCCCGGCGTGTACGCACCACCTGGGCAGTTCAGCGGGTTTATGTCGGAAAATACGCCCTGAATGGATCATGTACGAGACCTCCAGAAGTACAAGAGAATCCACCTTTTTCGACCCAAGGCTACTGGTGTCGCTAACCTTCTATAGATGTGAACGTTGAACGACACAACCACATAATTGAGCCAGTTCAAATAAAGAGGGAACAACCAGGATTGCCTATAGCTCTGAAGAGTTTCTCTTGAACCGTATGACGACGGTTAGCGACAGTTTCGCGACCGATATATATATGCCTAGATACTTCAAACAAGTATCGGTTCATCGGATACCCAGAAGAGCATGACCCTCACCAGAGGCTCCAGCTTTTGTAAAATTGGTTTGATTCCTAGAGGATCCCGATTAATCTGGGCGGGAACTAAAACGCATCGAGAGTAACTAAAAAGTGATTGAAGATGTGAAAAGCTTTATGTTGGTCCAGAGAGATCATCATCATTGGCAGTTTAGAGAGATTGCAGTAGTCAACCAAGTGTTTGGCTATCGCAATCTTATCCTACAGTGTACATACAGTAAGATTGTTCCGGGTTTATAATCGATAACATCCCCAATTGCTCAATTGCTTTATAGACGATTTTATAGTCCGTACTATAAACGATGACTGGCCTCTAGTTGTCTTTCGAAACAGGGCATTACAGACCGTCGTTAGCTAAGGAGAAAACCTGTGAAGAATTGAAAACCTTCAGTAGGAATCAAAGAGAAAGCTATAAAGAACTCTGTGGACAAGTCGTCAAAACCATGGGAAGTCCCCCTCTATCGCCGTCAGTAGCTGTTGGAGTTCCAGACGTGTATCCAATATGTTACGGCTTTCATCGCTGAAAGTGGAGACCTGCCAGAGGAACATATTTGTGTCTTCAGACATGGGCAAAAATAGTCAAGAATAGAGATTGCCACTGGTTCCGCAAGATGAGAAGATGCTAAGTACTTAGCATCATAGTAACAAGAATTTAGCGGTTTATGCATCCTGCCTACAGTCGGTTAGAAAAGATTAGTCGTTATAAATCTATTGGACAATGGGAAAATTTCGAAAAGAATGATAGGAGTAATATGGTATGTAATAATAAAGTAGTGCCTTTAACATAGTCTGCATGGAGAATTATTCTCCTTACTGCTTAGAATTTGACACACAATTTAACGTATGTTTCATTGCTACTCGCCAATGCCTTATATCCAGCATAGTTTAATTACATATACCCGGATCAATTGAAAGGCAACAGCTGCTGATACTAATGAAAAAAAAATGCTTATAAAAGTACATATCCTTCGAAGCACGTGAGCAAAGCTTCTTTTTTCGGCAAAAAGTCCAAAGATGTGCTCTGTATTGGTAATTTGGCTGCCCTAAATCGCACAAATAAATAAAATTGGATAGGGAAATTGGTCCTTGGTTTGAGCTCGTAGAATAGCAATGATTTCTCTTGAATCCTCCTTCAAGATTGGCTTAGATTTCCTTCATAAGAAGCTTCTTAGGATTTAATTTTTTATTCGCGAAAATAACATTCGATTCATTTGCATTACCTTTCAAGCTTAGAAAAAAAAAACAAATCTAAATCTTAACTCGTCTCACCACATCCATTAGGTGTAAATTAGTCAAATTGCTTAATACCCCCACTTAACTTATGTGGATAAATATTTGCTGTTATTCAACGCCTATAATTCCCAACTGTTAATAAACGTTTAAGGTCCCCCAGTCACAACTCAAAGGCATTAAAAATTTAAATCCCTTCAGGTTACCTCTCGCCTCGACTTTATATGGAAGGAGCAAGCAGAAAAGGAGTTGTCCAACATGAAGGCGAATCGATATCTAAACGACATTTTAATTAAAGTAACTATAAATTCACTCACGTACTGTCAGCTTGCTGCACGATATTCAAATGCCTGCTTATTCCAGAATATCTTGCCAGATCACGTGGCGGCTTACTACTTGTCGGAGGAAAGGGGTGACGAGCTGTACTCTCAGATGCACAACCTTTGTGGGGTAATGTTCGCATCGATTCCAAATTTCCAGGACTTTTATTCGGAGGACATCGAAAATGGGAAGGCATGCATACGAATTCTGAACGAAATTATCTGTAAATTTTCTGAAGGTTCTGGAGAATTTTAATATTTTAGAGAATCGGATTTCTAGGTGATTTTGATGCTCTGCTGGAGGAAGCTAGCTTCGCCTCAATTGAAAAGATAAAAACAGTCGGTGCCACGTACATGGCAGCCTCTGGCCTCAATCCAAAGCATTTGGTATGCTAACCTGCAATTTCATTCAACTTTTTATAAATTTATTTAAAAACTTGAAGGCCGAAAGGGGTGAAACTGCCGAGGATAGTGTTTGTGATCTGGTGGAATTTGCGCTAGCCATGAAGCAGAAACTTCAGGAAGTTAACAAGGATGCCTTCAATACTTTTCAACTCCGTGTCGGTTAGCGCAACTTGTTGTTGTTTAAATAACGTACATGAATTGGGGGTGTTTAATCTCTTCCAGGAATTTGTAGTGGACCCCTTGTAAGCGGAGTGATTGGGGCCAGAAAGCCTGTTTACGACATCTGGGGAAATACGGTTAATGTAGCCTCGAGAATGGACTCAACAGGGGAAAACTGGCGAATTCAAGTGCCTTCTTATACCGCCGAACTTCTGCAGGCAAAAGGCTACACTTGTGTGGTAAGCCCACGTTTATTTTTCTATAAAAATATTAAATAACATTTTCAATTTTCGTCAAGTTACGTGGCGAAGTCAATGTCAAAGGAAAGGGAATTATGCGCACATATTTCGTACTTGGTAAGGGTGTACCGCCCAGTCAACTCATATCACCAGTCCTGGTGCCAGCTGGAGTTCCCATAGCACAAACGCCCTCTTTACAACGCCAAACATCACATCATGGCTCGTTTAGTGCTGTAGTCTTTGAAATGATGCAGGCATCAAAAAGGAGCACCACCATGCCAGGGACACGTATGGAATTAAAATTTTTTTTTTACCTGATTTATTCCATAGACTTTTGCTCTCTATCATAGCTACCGGCACTCCATCTCCACAAATTCGACGAGGACGTCGTGGAAGTACGTTCAGTTCAGTCAGGCTGTCACAAAAGGTACCAGCGAATCCAATTAGGCGAAACACGACACGGGTACGAGGAAGAAGCTACCACCAAAAGAAGGTTCATTGCTTATAAAAATCCCCAGACATGGCCTGATTTATTCTCTCCTTTAGAGTTCCTCAAATAATTCGATATTGCAGTCAAATCACACGTTTGTGCCGACATTTCGGAAAATTGAGCAGAATGACAACAGCCAGAACTCGGCTCTGTAGGACATTTTTGTACTTAGGACATAAGTAAAAGACTTAAATTTAAATGAGATCCATGTGCATGTAGATAAATGTGTGTCTGTTTGCTGGGATAAATGTACTATTTATTTTAATGTGAGCTAAGAAACCTTTTGAACACCAAATCGTGATAAATCACAATGTTAGCGATTTTATTCCAATGTACAAATTATTGTGAAATAGAATCATTGCTGTACTTTATGTATACAAAAACAAGGAACTAACTGAGTGTTTTGTAATTTCTTTTTTTCTGACCCTTTCCCCCGCATACAATATATCTAACATTATTATTGCTAAAAAGTGCTCTTCTACAATTATCATCGGTGACCTCAAATCGCCTTTGTAGTAGCAGTCCATGGCGTTGCACTTTGAAGGTGTCCTTTAATTTTTGTAAAATTGTGGTATAGTTACTTTGTGATCTTAGCATTATCATCCTTATAGTCTTTACAATCCCAAAAATCCATGTTCCTCATCTTATCTAGCTGATCATAGGAATATACTAGATAGGCTTCAATAGCGATTAGCTCGATAATTTCACTTACACTGTCTCCACATAATTCCAAAAACTTTTTACTGGATTTGTAATGTAAGGAATTTTGCAATTGCTGCAAGTAATCTGAAAGAACATTTTTCTCAGCCCAAGGAATTTGTGGAGGATATCGATAACTTTTGCGATAGATGGTCCATTGAGTCTTGCTATCTTCGTCTTCTTCTTCAGTCAATCATCTTTATCCAGCTTTAGTCCCTAGAGAAGACACAGCCGTAGAGATTTATTTCGTAACATGAAAGATTATCAAAAATCAGCCCTCTGATTTCTACCCCAATTTAATTCAATGTTGTGATATTATTGACGAGATCTTCTCCCATTATTTATAGATCGGAAGAGCA
>QYTT01092554.1:0-13838 GCA_006980735.1 Dasypogon diadema
TTTTTTTTTTTTTTTGGCGGAGGCGGAGGGGCACCAGATTGCAAAGAATGACTCTCATAACGCTAAACTTTACAGATGGAGACCTTATAATTCTTAAATAATGCAAATGCTTGGTGGATATCATGTCAAGAAGATAGATTTCCAACTTTCAATTCAAGCCAATCCTAAATGATCGACGGGCATGATGGCATGACTTTCGAAAGGAAATCCCGTGCTTGGTACACGGATGGATCTAGGAAGGAAGAGGAACAGGCATAGAGATGTATGATCCAAATTATAGGACCTCAAAATCGGTACACTTCAAACATTTTCCAAGCAAATCTCCAGGCTATATAGCTTTGAACGCACACGTTAACATCGATAAAGATGTATTAGATTCAAACATCTTAACTACGTTATCTTGTTATGTTAGTTGTTCTTGATGTATAGATTAGAGTAGAATATGTTAGGAGTCTCAAATCACAAGCTTTACTGCATTTATTCGTTTTCCAGCCTTACGTTGAAGATGAGAATAAATATATAGAACTACTCTATGCCGTACTGACAGGATACGTGAGATTCTCTCTCTCGATGTTGTTAAGAATATTTCCACGGTAGGCGGATGTAGTTAATAAGACGCAACTGTGGTTCGATATTAAAATACTCGAGGAAAGGATCACGGAGATGTCCTTAAAATCAAACTACGACAAGATTGGGACGTGTTTACTGTCTTAAAGTAAAGAATTAATGTGGTTATTTTGATCAAAACAATTTCGCAACTCTGGTTGGGATGATACTTTGCTGTGAGAGTCATAGGAATGATTTTCACTAATATCACGTCTATTTGAAGTTATTTTTGAGAAACCCGTGAAAATTTTCCGTAATTATTTAGTGGTTACAGTAGATTTTCAACTCTCTTTACGGGCTAAATATCTCTCAAAGCAGTAAATGTGAATCTGGCCTGGTTTGATCCAACCTAATTTCCCTTAGTTGTGCTTGAAAAAAATCTAGCAGAAGATTTGCAAATGAAGATTTTAATTAAAGGAATTCAGACGGGCTACAAAAACACAAAAGCAAACCAAACACAAACTTTGGGCCTACTTTGATGGCAACGATTGGTGCATTACTCCGTCTATTAACCTCGGCCAAACATAAAAAAAGAACTCATTAGGGGAAATTTCAATTAGGTCGACAGGACGTGGAAACAAAAACCACACTAAAGAGAATCGTCCGTTTCAGTTCTTGTTTGCAAAGAAAAGTTTGATCCAGATAAATATTTTCGCTTTTAGATTCAGACTCAATGGTGGTTGGTTTTTGTTGACGGAACGATTAAATGAGAGTAAAGAATAATTTCTTGATAATATGGCACACACATTGGATTCATTTTGTTTGCATGAATAAGTAGCATCAGTACAAATTTTTAATCTTAATAACTGAGGCCATGTTGTAAAAGTCCAACAATGACCTCACTGAACAGTCATATCCAGGTTATGTAGTATTACCATGTTCAGAGTGACACCGACTGGAGTGATTTGTTCCATTCATTGCACTACCAACAGATATAATAACTCCTTGGAAATACTTTTATCACTCTGTAAATTTAGAACAGAGAAAAGCTTTGCTAAATTTCCCCCGGGGGGTTGGAAACAGCGGAAGGAAAAATGTTAAAGTTTAAATGTGCTCGGGACTAACATTTTTAGAGCAGCGGAATTAAAACTTTGGAACTGTACGATTTCACGGTGATGGTCAAAATGGTTGACAAATTGCTGCGGAAGGAAACTCGTGCTCTTATGGTGCAATTATATTCTCCAGATGGTGGTAATTTGATGCCCCAGTAACTTTGGGATTTAATAACGTTGGAGATGAGATATATTTGTATGTTTTGATTTTGTTCAGATAAAAATGCAATAAAGTGCTGCTTTTAACACTAATCCAAGCCCGATTCGTATGATGGTAGTAAATCGATCCATTAACGATCATAGTCGCAACTGAAGAAAATTTTTAATTGCTTAACAAATGTTGCAACATTTGATAGATCTAATTATAAATTGAAATGGAATTTCAACCATTTCGATTTGGCAACATTAAATGGCCTTTAGTGAGTGATTATTCTAAGATGAGTACAAAAATCGACTTCACTTGAACCTAGGACCCCGAAATCAAACAAAATTGTATACACCTGAGCTACTTGCTTCCATTAACACGTTGAGTGCGGCAATTAGCATAAAAGCTTTCGTGAGAGAATTGCATAATTGTTAAAATGCATATGTACTGAGAAAGCTTTTAAATGTCAGTCCCTGAGGACTGACGTTGCACTCAACGGCTATGCCCTCTCGTACTTTCAGTTACATCCGACTAATCATTAATAAATAGGGAAACAGAAGTGGTTCAAGAATTGAGCCTTGAGTTACGCCATAATTACTGAATGCAAAAGCTAATAAAGTACCTCTTCCTGTGTCAAGACGTCAGGGTGGTCAGTCTTATATGGTCTATAGAAACAAGAGACTTACTAAAATCTAGGAAGGTAAATATGATTATGTTGTTCTCATCTAACGATGAATATCATAATTTTTAGCAATGCATATTCATCACGTAATGCCTGTAGTGTATTCTTGGTTTTCGCTATAATTGGTCACTTGGTTTCCTCTAGGGTTCGCTTCCCTTACCCAGAGTCACAGTCTTAAGGGGGACGCGTAACGGGGAAGAAGTCAGCCAAACATTTCTTGTATCAACGCCAACGCTACTCTTATTGGAGTAGTATGCATTGAAAGTTTTCTAGGAAAAGTTATTGAAGTTATGGGTAAAATACGAAAGATGTGCAATTAATTGTCGACGTTTTATGTCTAGTTATTGGCCTGGTTCTAAAAAGAAAGATGCCCACCTAAGAGTTCTATGAAATTTCTCAACGAAGTTGTAATATTAAAATTTCATAATAATAAAATTTAGTAGCGGAATCTTTTGCAAATTACTTGAAAAATGCAAATCAAAAACGATGAAAACGACGTGAAACTCTGCACCATTAATAAAGCAAATATAAACTCTGAATAAATCACAAATCACGTAAATCTACAGCATTTACACAATGCTCACTAGACAAATCCAAATCTCAGCTGTCTTCTGACCCAAAAAACGTGCTCTACATGCCAACAACAATCTCTAGAGAAATAACACTCAGGCGTAAGAGCAAATCATGCGTAATTTGTACAAGTCAAAAAATTCACGATAAATTTTATGCATAATTTCTGTTACTGTTTTAGGAGGCATATGTGTGTAGCTGTAGAATCGTCATCTATAATCTTGCATTCAGAGTCATAGGCCCACCTTGGGATTGCTATCTGATGGAGTACAGCAAACTAAATTTAACCAGAAGATACAAAAAAAAGTACACGTATTTATACTGTTTTTAGACGGTATATCAGTTCGCAACGGCGTCATTTATTTGGGGAATTTTATCAGATTTTACTCGGCTATGTAAACACTGTAGAGATAGCCCAGATGTTTAGGAGGTGCCTTCTTGTAAGTTCTTAAACAATTTATGAAGTTTGATACAAGCTATGGTTTGGTATGTATGGTTTTTGAATTTGAGTTTAGAACCAAAGTTTTATTTAGATATTTATGTTTTTGCAAAAGAATAAAAAAATTACCAACGATTTAAATACAATGATAATTGTGTAAAACATCAGCTAAACTTGAAAGCTTAAAACTTCCGACAGAGTAGAGAAATTAGCGTAAATTAACGCCGAGTTGGATTAAAAAAACAACAAAACCACATTATCTTTAAATTTTATGAAAATTAGAGTGGATATGCTGTTAAAGTTTAAACCCGACAACATGTTCATTTAATTAAACTTTGTCAATAATTCGTAGGTAGTTGGATGTTTTCATAATCGAATTCCAGGTTAATCTAGATTAACATTTTGTAGGCGGGTGACAGTGATTACAGGCCTGCGTTGGGAGGTACCCGGTCTACAATGTGTCAGTTTTTGGTATTGGATTATAATTTAAATATTGAAGCTTTTAAATATTAAACTGAAAAACAAATAGTAATACAAAAAAAAGTTCGAAACAATTTTTTAGATGTTGAAATTCTCAGGAAAGAAAAGGTGGAAGTGCATCAACAACAGCAATTTTTTTCTAAGTTTGCTTGAAAAAAAGACACTTAAAATTATGCCTAATTTAATTTCTTGCTTTGGAAAATTCCATTAATATCAGAGTTTCTATTTTTCATGACTTATTAAGAGAAACATGGAAAGCACAATCCTTCAAAATAATGGTTAGGCACTATAGTAACCCATCCTTTTGTCGTCTTCCACACTATTCACTACTTTGTTTAAAAAGAATGAAATTTTGTAATTTATAACTTTTTCATTATTAAATCATTTTTCTTAATTTCAATTTTATTTGCACAGGTTTTCAAATCCATGTAAATAATTAAAACATTTAATTCCCTAAATACTTTTTGTAATTAAGAAGATTTAATTACCAATTCTTTTATGTAATTAGGTATCAATCGTTGTAATCATTTCTCAGGATTGTAATTTATTTAAAAAAAGAGTCATTACATTATATTTCTGATTCACGGAATGCTCAAGATCTTGCATAAAGTTATATATATCTAATCAGCAAACCCATCTACTTATGCAACAAATTAAAGTTCATTCTTTGGCGAGCGGTCTTTTTTATGGTGGAAATAGATACTTTACCTATTTCTTTACAACGCACGTCTGCAATAAAACATTTTATGAATTATTATTGTCTCTTCGATCAAATTGATCTCAAATTACTGCATTTCTACGCTCTATTGATATGATTAAATGGAGCTTTAGAATGTCATTTCACGCATATCGAAAACAATAGTCAAACAATTGAATTAATATTTAAATTAAATGGCAACTCAATTAGTCGGCGCTTATTTTTAAGGTGCCCAGATCGGTACATGACTTTTTAAGAGCCAATTGCTCACTTGTTTACTCGTTATTAATTACGGGAACAGAATCTTCTTTAGTTTGAAATCTAACAACCTCATAAACTTCCATAACAACCCCACAAATTTTCGTGGTTATTTGATATTTTTTTAGAAATTTCCCTTATAGGTCTGTGTAATTCCTACTCGACTTTTCAGAAATAAATGTAATAGATATTTTTAATCGATAACATGTTCTATACAACAACTGCCACTCTTCTACCAGAATCTGATCGTTTGTTATTTAATCAACGCCCTGCGGTCAGTTCACAAAATCCCACATATATTTTCTTTTGTATGTTCTTCTGTATCACTGGCAGATAGTATTCCTCATATTCATCCCATGAAAATAACAACATCTCGCAATTATTTCTCAATAGCTAGTACTTTAGATTGAGTTAATGTTTACGTTTTGTTACATTTTTTTTTTCATTCTCAGGAAATCTACAAATTGGTTATTCTGGTATCCGGCTCGAAGGACCAACTTCATTAATGTCCTACGTAGAAAAAGAACAATATTATAGGGCTACAATTATAAGGAAGAATATTTACTATTAATATCCTCATAGAAGTATCCGCGCATTTGGCTTACTCAAAGAACTATAATAATTTAACCCTCCGGTTCGACGGACCATTAGGTAGTAATTAAAGGTAAACAAACAAAGCAAAAAGTCATTCGTATTTCACCTTGCCAATATATTAAAAATCACAAACAGGAATTCCAAATATTCCGAAATTATGCAACATTCCTCTTCTCGATTTTATATTCCCTGAAATGAATTTTTATTTAAAACGCCATCGTTTCTTGCAACTGAATGGAATTGAAATTTCACCGGTCGGTTGCACATCAGTAAGCAGCACGGCTTTTGACCCAATCAAAGAGAATACTAGATGAAACCTTCCCTGCTACAAATATGGCAACTTGAATTATTCCACGTAATATTCAGTAAATACAATACTAAAGCACTAAATTAATAAAAAAAAAATTGTTGTAGTGAAATTCCTGCCAAGTCATTAAGTACATTGATGTTTCCTTCCTCGAATGAGCTCTAATTTAGGCCTAAAAATGAGTTCGTTGTCTTCATGGGGGTTAAAAAGAATTCTCATCGTAGCTTCATTCATCAATGGTCGACCTACGACGTTAATTATGCATGCAAAGAACTGAACTATTTCATTAGTTTTACTACCAAGCCACCAGAGCCTAGCCATGGTTCCCAAACACCCAGGCGTTTTCCTGGCACGCATGAAATATTAACCATAGCGAGGCGGGCATAAATCTTCCAGATGCAACTTTCGTGAAATCATGATGCAAACCCTGTTTGACTAGGAACCTCTTTCGAGACACCCACACGCACCAATTTCACTCGTATTGTGAATCATTAGACTTCATAAGACTCGTCGTAAATTAACACCTCTGGCAAACTGCTTAGAGCTTTCCATAATTTTCACAACCGAGTAAAACTCCCCTGCTACTTTCCAGTTGCACCAGCAGAACTAGAAGCACGCATGCGTAAACCAAGGTCGTGAAAACGCTCGATTGTTTACGGCTGTTGCATTTCGCAGGCCGCAGGCCTTTTATAGTCGAAAGAAATGTGAAACGACGACAAAACGCAAATTAGCGAAAACAAACAAGCACCAGTCGCGCACTATCGATTGCATAACTTCCTTAAAAATAAAAATTATTCACGACGTAGAGAATGCGGAGCGAGTCTGGAGCTTGAGGGGCTCGATGAGGCACATTCGTAGCATATTTTGCCATTGATTGGCGTTGCTGCAGCATTGCACTGATTGGAAGTGGCTTGTAGTTGGGAATCCATCCAAATGCATGGTCCCTACCTTGTGCAAGCAGATCACTAGACGCCGATACTTCCTAGCCCCCTCCTGGGAGGAATTTCATTGAGAAATCTGCACTTAGCTGTCCATAATTGTCCAGCAAGTAGACATGGCAGTTACAACAGCGACTCCACTATCATTCCGGAAAACAGTACGCTCTTTTCTCGAACCGGTGATGGGGCGGGCGCTGGGGTCGCAATGTTTAATTGCTCATTGAGGAAGTTACACAAGCCAATTCCTCGAGGCTGACGTTCAATATCGACGACTTTCGTGGCTATCGAATAACCGCAGAAATAGAAAATGTCGAAGAACAGTAATCGCATTATGCGGCTGGTGGCTGGTGGCTGACAGAATTGATTACAGCCTGTGTCACCGTTTTATTTTCAGACACATTTTCGCTTTGTTATGGAAATTACTCAACTGCCGATGGTGAAAAGGTTACGAACGCATTTCGCGCTTGAGAGAAATCACGTCAAGCAATCGAACACACACAACACAACAGAAACCGATTCCTCTTCGGTAATCGACTCATCGCCTGCCTGCTATTCGAAATTTATTGCTTGCCGTTGCCGCTCTTGGTTTGTTTGCACTGCCATGGTAATTAGGTGATAATCGAAATATTTTCGTCTCAACACTTTATGACCTCATCAGTATCAGTGCCGGGCATTGGCAAGCATCTACGATCTGCTGTTGCGCGCCAAGTCCATCGTACCAAAAATTGTTTGATATCAGCTCAGTTGGCGCCAAGCTTGCAATTTAAACGAAAGAGTAATAAAATTTGTTTTTATTGGAGTAGAGTTGGTTGAATAACTGTGCCAGAAGAGGCACGTCTTTTCGGACTAGAAAACACTTAAATAAACAAATATATGTTTTGTTTTCACTATCTTTACAAATTGACCTATTTATACAAATTTAATTTTCTGACACATAGATGGCGCTGTAAGCAGTTAACCTCGAAGATTCTTGTAATATCAAGCATCCCTTTATATGTCTCAGTCTATTCCAAACACAGCCTGCATGTGCCATACGATCCACATACTTTTGAAGTGGTATCCAATGCCTAATAGTCAATAGTGGAAATCAACCATCTGACTCATCTGAGTATTCCTTGCAGATGCTTAGAACGTTTCTTCTGACGCGCTCGATAAGCTAATTCCTTTCTTGGCCTGCCAGTAGAACTTTATCTCCTTACATTAGACCCTTTCCTTAAGTAATTCCGAGTCAGGATATCTGCATAAAAAACTGAGGTGAAATTACCCAGGCCTATATAGTAAATAAATTTAAGTCTTCACAGAAGATCCCTGCACTTGGATCCGTCCGTGAATATAAAAGTATCTCCCGATCTACTCTGTCGGAGTTATACGTCACTGATCCACTTGATCCAGGATTTTCCTATGCCCATCCTTATCCCTGGCGATTACCATATACAGTTTTGCTGCATCCCACCCATTGCCATTTTTATAACCAACAAATGTAGCACTAACAGACCAAGGAGGGTTTCTAGCGCAATGACCATGGGATTACACCCGGTCCAAGATCCTTCCGAGACATACCATTCTAGAGAGTGTACCCCCATTAGGATCTTACTCGCCTCCTCCAGTCTTTCCTGTCCCATTTTGAAAAAGTCGTAACTTTGGAAACCAACTCTTTAAAGACTACATTCTGCAGTGTACTGACTTCGAAGATAGACCCCAGAAATTTTTCCACTAACCCCAGTGGGATTCTGATCCTCTTCTTCTAGATTCATATTCCACCAGAAATTGTATGGATTGTCCAATTCATCACATTCTCATTTGCCAGTCTTTCACACAGTTTGCTATTGAAAAGTGTGGACTTTGCATTGCATCCAATAGGCAGTCTCGTGTTTTTCCTCTTGATAATCCAGCTCTCTTGTGGGAGTGGTGCTAGAAATTCACTAGCGCCATTTCCCACAACTACCCTCACCGCGATGATGTCCTGACCTTGGTTCCCTTCTCTGCTTCTAGATAGTGAAACGCTCCCGCACTCCCCAGCAGTTCCCTAATCCTATTTTTGTAGCAGGGTTATATCCAACTTTCCTCCCACAAAACAACGAAGCATCATGTCCGATCTCACCCTACAGTGATGAGAATTGAGTTGGCAAATTTTTAAATGATGGTATGGCCCAGCCTTCATGGGTTCAGCTAACGTTTTAGCACCTTTCAATGTCGCATTGCCCGCCTCGCCCTGAATGTCGGACGCGTCTTCTATCTCAAATCGTTTTAGCTCGTTCGTTATCGACGCAATGCTTAATTGCATCCTGTCTTTTTGGAATTACCGAGTTAACAATTTTTGTCCGTCTTGCCTTAGCAAATAACAGAGGCCCGAGAATAGACCCCTCTGGAACATCAAGTAGAAGTTTAATATTTGGGACCGGGAATCTAATCTATGTAATTTTGTGATCAAGCGGATTGGATGCATTAGAAGAGTCCAAAACAGGGACGGCTGCTCGGTTTATCGGTTAATTTTAGTAACGCTGCAAGATTACTCGAGCCTTTTCGAAAACCTAATAGTTCAATTAGTCTGTG
Organism: Dasypogon diadema; assembly: GCA_006980735.1. NCBI lineage: Eukaryota > Metazoa > Arthropoda > Insecta > Diptera > Asilidae > Dasypogon > Dasypogon diadema. Next base: position 9,322 of record QYTT01092554.1, read on the forward strand.
AAGTGGATTTTGAGAAGTGCACTCATGTCAAATTAAGGCCGTTCTCTTCTTCCAGCTCGATACCTTTTTTCGTAGGCTTTACAAAAATATCAAAAGAAACAAATCGGCTTAAATGCTGCTCGCAAACTTTAATTTTTCTCAATAATGGTGAAAGTGGCAGGAAGCATAACCTGCGGATACAAAAGCAGCTGCAAGTACTTCACTTTTATGTACTAACGTTAACACATTCCCTTCAATTATCTCAAAAATTCCTTGGAATTATCTCCAGTACAATTTAGGCTTTTTTCACCCAATCTCATAAAAAATTTGCGGCAACCGCTACCACAAAATCCACCTTAAAATCCTTCAGGAACATCAACCTCAAAAAACAGTCAAAGGCCGGCATCGAGTCTCCACTCTGCGCCCGTTTACTCCAGCAGTCCAGCCCCAATTCCCAATGCCAGTCCCACACACATCTTCGCATGAGACACAATCCGCTCCGCTGCTTAGCTTCCTGCCGAAATCTTAGCAAAATCGATTCCGCACAAAAACTGAAAAACAGACAGGGTCATAACTGGTGGGGAGTAAATCAGCCCCGATAGATGATTCCAAACACGATCAAAGGCATAATTTTAGCGGGGCAAAGTGGTGTCATGCATAAAAATAAAATTACAAGACGAGTACCGGGAGCCCTTTCTCGCTTTGCTTTCTTATCAGGCGAGTGGAGTAGTACGTCGTCGCGGCAGTCGTTACCTTCATGACAGATATTTATTAATTAGACATTTTGTCTCGCAGCATTTGTGCATTGTGCAGCCCTTGATAAGCACAAAAATAGTCACAAAAAAGGACAAATTAGCTCACTGCGTGGGAAATTGACGTGAAATCCACAGCCAGAAAACACAAAACAAACCAAACGTCAAAGCAAACAGCACGGAGCCAGTTCCTTTTTTCTTTTTTTCACTCGTTCTCACCGCCTCTTGACACTTTACAGGGAGTACTAATCCCTTTTCGGTGGATTTTTTCAATGAAAACTCTGGACACTCACCAAAAAATTTACGAAATATAATTAATAAGCACTTTATTCACAAAATCACGGTAATAATAATAGCGGAAATTCGCGTAATTTAACGCTTTTTACTGTCGCGCACGACACACAGAAAAACCCTGACGACTATACCCAAGAAGTTTTTGCGTTTTCAAGTTGTTCCGTGCCGCCCGTACGTCGTATAATCACCTCCACGGGTTCAACTCCAATTTGTGTTCTTGCGAAGCTTTTCCTCTTAAGGTGAACTGCGAACTGAGCTTTATCTAATCGCGCTTCAATTCGCAGAATTTTGGTTTTTGGGTTAAACATTTCTCGCCGTGGTTTCATGTTCTTGAGATTCATAGAGAAAAATAATGCGCATTCACAGCAATGGCAATGCAATAAACACTTATATAAGAAAGACCCCAACAAAAATACCACAAACCTGAAAAATTAATTAAACAAGTGTCTCACGAATACGAAAGTTCAATTCGCCCAAACTTTTCACATCTGGCAGTTCCTTTGGAAGAAATGTCAACACTAGAATACCAGTGCCAGTGATAAAACGTGTGTTTATAATGTGGAGTTTTTCAACTGGAAATTTCTCTGTTTAAAATTTTGGAAATTGCGTTTATTTTGTGCTTTCTACAACAATTATTTATTCTTTACTTATGCTACGTGTGTGTGCTGAATAAAATACTTCGCAAGTAAAGTAAGTAAGTGGTAGATAAGTGATGTATTGTTACGGATACCAGAAAATAATTGGCATCATAGATGTTGGCTTTTCTCCACACTGTTGCTTATAAATGTTTTCTCCTCTTCCAGTTCTATCCATAACCAAGATGTCCTTGGTTTCGCAGGTGAAGACGAAGTAAACAGGCTATCAACTGAAACCAAGGATTTTGTGTTTGATTCTATCATTCCTTTTCACAGGATCTTTTTGGCCACTGCGTTGAAAACAGCTTTAAGCTGTGTGCTCACCGGCATCTCCTCTATGAATCTCTCTGGGCATTCTATTTATGCCTAGAGCTTCCCTTTAAGGAAAAGAGCTAGAGCTTCCCTTTAAGCTCATAAGGAATATTCTTATTCAGGGAAAATTAGAGAAATTACTTTTGGGAAATTCTCCGCAAATCCCTGCTATGCCTTGGGCCACTAGACCGTTGCAACATATGTCAGGATAGGTCAGACCAACATTGTATATATCCAGTGCGCTGACCTTGGTGAGATACGCAACGAAATTCGAGATTCAACCTGACTATGCTATAAGACCCGCATGGAGATCTAGCGCCCAAAAAGAAGTGTAGGGTCGTCTGAGCCTTACACGGCATCCAAACCGACTGCTCTCTACGTATACCATGCCAATAAATGCACCAAAGGAAGAGATTTGAATAGAAGCGTTTAGTAGTATACTAATTTCCGATGGGATTGGATATAGACAACGAATGAGACCTAATGCACTCGTAATGGTTCTCTATAGAAGAAAATAAACTATTGCTGTGGCAATTGGGTGAATGCAGAAACGTAGTAAGTGTCTGAAGGATCAACCTGGTACGTCTTATCAATTACACTTAAATTCAACACAGTGAAACTAATGCAAAACCAAACCTCCAAATCTTGGTATTTTGTGTGAACGAAGTAATCTATTATTCGTGCGTCAATTGCAACAACAAAGAAATTCATAAAAAATGGTAAGGAATAAAAAACAAGAAATCTTCCTTTAATTCATTTGCCCACTTCCCAACCATAGTCCATGGAACTAGAAGAAGTCGTGCAGGGAAATTATGAAGTCGTTGATAGGATTCGCGATTTAGTTCAGGGGATAATAATTGCTGACAGTCGAGGTGTATCTGTGCAGAGCTCATACGATAATACCACCACCCAGGGGTTGATTAATTTGCTGGGTAAACTTCTGGTGGATATGGCACGCAGTGCTGTTCGAGACATCGAACCAACAGACGATCTGAAATTCCTTCGAGTCAAAACCAAGAAGTGTGAGTATTTAATTGGTCCGGAGAAGCAGTTCACTATAATCGTGGTGCAGGCCTAGGTGCTCGCCTCCATTCTAACTTGGACAAATTTTCGTATGTTTATGTGCCTCTCATTTATTTTTATGATCCAATTGCCGTGAATAAATAATTTTGATCCGAGCGGGTGGTTTGTGTTCGTTTCCTTACTCCCCCATTGACCTGGAATCATTCACCCGTGACAGAACTAACTCCCTGAAATCACAGAAGTCGGGAGTCTTTTAATCAAAACTTTTTTTTCCTCCGTGCGGCTTTGTTTGCATTTGCTCAGTCGTTAGAAGGAGTTGTTTGCGGCAAGGTGGGTTCCGATTAGGCAGAAAAAGACTGATGACTGGAGCGTGATGGTATCGATTCGTTGCGGATGTACATTGTGCTGGTGTAATTAATTAAATTCTTTCAATTTTTTAATTTGTAGGAGGAGGAGGGGAAGGTGGTAAAACGGACACGATCCTATCTCGAAGAGGCTTTCAAGCAGATTCAGGATAAACCTGGTGTTTTGGACATACTTGTGTTAAATGCGGCAGGTAATCCAGTCAAGTCCACAATGGATAAGACCAGCAGCTTACAACATGCAGGGCATTTTGAGCTGCTGTTACAGAAAACTAAGCATATGGTGCAACAGCTGGACGAAAATGACGACGTTCTTAGTCTTAGGGTAAGGACCAGATTTCATGAAACGCTCATCACACCTGATGAAAAGCTCACCTTTTTGGTCATACAAAACGCCACGGATAGAATGCAGAGGGAAATTGTTGGTTAAGTTGTAGTTTTATTTCGGGAGCTTTTGTTCTAGTTAAATAAAATTTATTATATCACTTTGGGATTATTCCATTTTTTGACAACATTTTGGCACATTTTTTATTGGCTTTAGAACTTATGAGACGCTTTGATTTTCGAACCCTTCTAACACTTTAACGCGAAAATTTAAATGGATAACAGGTTTTTTCATTGCAAAGGTCTAGGCATCTACAAGACCTGAAAACCTTTGGCATCATCGCTATATGAAAACTTTAGTTCTACACGGGTTTAGGCACTACCGATACAAGAGTAGACATCGGTTGCGGAATGTACTCATGTACTACCATTTCGTAAATGCCTATCACTAGCTTAACCCAAGGAAATGATTAAACACCACAAATTTGGCATTTTTAATATTTTTGTTAGTGTCAGTGATGAAATATATTCCATTGGGATGGTAACCTATGGCGCTGGCTAGTCGAAATGTAAATTGCATCAGGGACGTGAATTTTAACTAAACTCTGCGTTTAGTTTCACTCCAGAAGTGAAACTATTCATCTAATGACAAAATAGTTTCACTCCAGAAGAGAAACTATTCATGAATAGTTTCACTCCAGAAGCGAAACTATTCTTCTGATGACAGAATAGTTTCACTCCAGAAGCGTAACTAAATTAAAAATATTGGTTTCCATTCTAATACTGATTCTGCTCCCGTTTGGTTTTCAATGGTAACCAAATTACCATACAGTTTT
>QYTT01092554.1:13858-36778 GCA_006980735.1 Dasypogon diadema
TCATCGCTATATGAAAACTTTAGTTCTACACGGGTTTAGGCACTACCGATACAAGAGTAGACTTCGGTTGCGGAATGTACTCATGTACTACCATTTCGTAAATGCCTATCACTAGCTTAACCCAAGGAAATGATTAAACACCACAAATTTGGCATTTTTAATATTTTTGTTAGTGTCAGTGAAGAAATATATTCCATTGGGATGGTAACCTATGGCGCTGGCTAGTCGAAATGTAAATTGCATACTGGATTTTTGGTAATAACGTGTTTGACTGAATCAAGACACAAATTTTTGTGAAGTATTCAGGAATTTACAGTTTTTGATGATACATCTTAAAACAAATCGTGTTCTTGCTATATTTAAACATAGTCCTACATTACATGTACAACATTTCCATATTGTACGCTGCACATTATTTACTGTACTGCAAAATTCACATCTTAATTCGTCAGTAGACATCTATCAATTAAAATTTGTTAAGAAATTGATCCACTAAAAAAATATACGTGAAAAACTGAATTTCTTCCACAACACATTCCGGTCGGCAAAAACGGGATTTTAACATGTCGGGATTTTGATAAACAGAATTTAATTAGAAAAGCACCACAAATTTACAGTGCACGAGAAGGAAGTAGTGTGAAGGGTGGTCTAATTGCCATTGATGTGGTTTGAAAAATTAATGTCAGTGCGTCGATTGTGACTATTGGTGATTTCCCTTTTATCTCCACGTCGAACAAGTTGACAATACTAGAATACCACTTCGTTCGAATTAAAAATTTTGTACAGCCCTGCAAAATATTTGACATCGTCTCAATTTGTTTGTGACATCGAAAGGGATTTGTGGGTTTTTCTCGCTGCTGGATTTGTATTTTGTATAAAACCATGGTAAGCGTTTTATTATAAAAGTAATTAGCTGAAATATATTAACAATTGAATTCATTTAGTCTCAAGAAGTCGAAGAAACTTTAAAACGTATCCAATCGCACAAGGGTGTTGCAGGAACAATTGTTGTTAATAACGAAGGTAGGAAAAAATCCTTTTTAAAGTATAGTTTATAAATTAATGTGCAATTTGCTTATGATTTTATAAATTCCCGACAGGGAAATAGTTAATTTCTACAATTTATGTTTCTAACCCAATTTCCTTTATACGAAAACTTCTGGATCTGTTATCGATCCATCGAAGGGAAAATAAGACCCCAACTAACTACAAATGGGGAACTTCCTGTCCCTTTAAATATTATATGCACTGTCTTCATTTTTTTTAAAGCATTTAAACCTCCTCGGGGTGTGTTTCAATTTAACAAAACAAGGGATGATGTCACTCCCAGCTCCCTGCCCATTTAAAGAAAATGTCAAGAAATTATTAAATTAATATTTTCTGTCTTAATTTCTTTTAGGGATTCCGGTAAAAAGTACACTAGACAACACGACAACGGTGCAGTATGCGGGACTGATGAGTCAGCTGGCTGACAAGGCCCGAAGTGTAGTTCGAGATTTAGATCCCTCAAATGATTTAACATTCCTCAGAGTGCGGTCAAAGAAGCATGAGATTATGGTGGCCCCGGACAAGGACTTTATTCTGATCGTCTTACAAAATCCAACGGATTAGTTCACTTTTTCATGTGTTTAGAAAAAAAAACTTGTTTTTCGGTTATTTTTTATCACAGAAATTTACTTTTTTGCACTAATTTGTAACTTATTTTAATAAATGCATCATTACTTCAGTGGAAAGAGAGTTTTAAGCTCGAAATTCAGATATTTAAGCAGGTTTAGTGCTGATTTCTTTTTGTTAGGATTTAAGTGGCGGTTGCTAATCAACCAACAGCGGGAATAAACTTTTTTTTTCCCAAATATTCATGTTTTTTGTCATTTCGTAAACATTAGGAAATGTGCGACAATCAGCCTTTTCGTTGTATCCGTTCGAAACTGAAAATGTTTCGAATTTCTGATTTCTGTTGTTGCTTTACAAAAACAAATACAGGGGTTTCGGAACTTTTTCTTTTCGAATAAGGAATTCCATAACAATTCGATCGTTTACGAGCTACATGAACAGGCTCCAGACGTTGAAAGATGCAAGCTTGTTCCAGGATTTATGGAGCTGATGTAATTGAACCAAAGATTAAATTATTTAACTTGATACGGACGTACAAGGAAGAACGTAAAAAAGCAACTGAAAACGAGCCACGAGCAACTGAAGCCAAGTCATATACGAACACGAAACATGTTAAGCTTGGCCCTGACAAATTTGTCTGCCGTCTTTTTTTTATTTCGACCATAAATGAGGACTAGCTTTGTGTTTTTTGCTTTTTCTATTTGAAGCAGGTTCATCAATTTCACTCCAGGATTACTTTTACTACTTCAATTCATCAAAACGCAAAGTGTACGCGCGTATGATGATACTAAGAAAAAAATAATACATTCCAGGAAAGATATATTTTTGGCACTCTATTATCTCAAACATGTGTTGCAACAATCTTTGTTTCGATGGTGCGAATATAGGCCAGAGTATTTAAAGATCACGCACAGTATGCATACTCACAAGAAGAGTAATTTTAAAATATTTATAACTACTACAACTGCCCGGTCTCCACGAGAAATTACTGTCAAAAATATTAAGACAACATTCAATCGGGTTACACCATCCATATTTATATAATCCTAAAAATCTATTAAAAATAATATGTTAGGCAATATGAATAAAATTAACGTAAACGGTGTTATTAATTTTCAAACAAAAACTTCACAATTTTAAGTCAATTGCAAAGTTTTTCTTAGAAGCGCAAAGCATTTGCTAAGCCATCTACTTTGAAACTACAAAAAAATCCACTTTAGTTTTATTCAAATAGCCTATATTGTGTTTTCATTATATTTAAAATAAATTGGGTGTGACTGGTCTACCCACACTGCCAACTTTCCATTTGGCTACTTTGTCTTGTTTTTGAAAGTTTAGTTGTTATAAAGAAAAAACAGCCAATTCAAATTTTTGCATACCTTATCAGGTGTTCATTATGAAATTATGCGTCGAATGAAATTGGTCCGGAGTCGATATCATTTTTTCTTCTCAAGATATTCAAGCTCAGTACCGTACAAACATACGCACACACAGACATCTCTCTACAAGCGATGAATTCGGATTCGAGAGACCTCGAAACGTGGATATGTCGAAATTTCCAATTCAAAAAATCGGATCCATTACAATAACTTCCAAATGGGAAGTTAATAAATATTTATTATTGTAATTGAATTATATTTGTTTAAAATTATGGCGCATATTCACGATTAATGCGATGAACGGATGACACAATCAGAAATAATTTATGTGATTAAGCGAGTGATTTATCACTGTAAGAAATGCTTAGGTTTGAAATTGACGGCGACAGGCGTATGTGAAATATGCGGCGGCATATTTTCCGCCTAAAAAATCATTTCTAAATTCTTAGTATATATTTTCTATAAAGATAGTGAAGCAGATAATACAATGCCCCATTTTTCACAGAATGAACTAATTTCTTCGAGTGATCGTTCGACTCTATCGAAATTCCTTTTCATAACATCAGTAAAATGATTTTATACTGTGTGTTTTGATTGCAGTGCTGTTTTTCAGAAATTGTACTATTAATTTATATATGCTGTAAATTACATTTTTTATGTGATGTCCAAAAGCAACTGTTAGCTTGGGGAAAACAAATGCGTCAAAATGTGAAAACATATTTGCGGAAGAATCAGCAATAAAGTAGGATCCTTATTAATGAGTAGTGCACTTTTCTGGATAGTATAAACAAAGCAACTTTCAACTATGATCATTTGCACCACCTTACTCAAAGTTTGAATTTCGAAAAACCAAGAGAAAAAGAAAATTTTAAGGGTGTATTTATTCTGAGCCCTGTTCGAAAATGATTATCGGAGGATTACAATGTAATTTAAATAGTAATTCTATGGCATGCTGCGATAATCGTGTTTGTGCTACATGCATTCGTTTTTGTGTTGTGATAAGCAAATTGAACCAAAAAGCTTAAGAAATCTATTCGAACTCATAGAAAAATCTGTTCAATCGTCGCAACGGTTCGACGCAAAGAAAACACCTAAACAAATGCCAAAGTGTCTACGCTAAAAGCTATAGTATCATTATTCTTTCTAGAAAAAGCCTAGAGAATTGAAAATAATGCATGGACGTTGCGTATAAAGCAATTTGCATCAGTTAAGTGGAAGAAACAAATATCATTTTACACGATGATGCAAGACCAAACGACTTTTTCTTAACCATTACGCAAAAACTGAAGGAATTACAATAGAATGCGAAGTTCTACCTCATCTTTTATATTTATCTTCCTAATTGTCTCCTTTCCTCGACAGCTTCAATTCAATTCTTAAAAATTCAAAACAATTAGAGAACTTATTTTGCAATTTTTGCTCTAAATAAATGAAATGACGCGACCAGTAGTGCAAAATAATTAACGCCACATTAAATACTAACATAATTAGTTTCGGGCTGTTAATAATAATAGCACATGAAAAGTTTACAGCACAGGTAATTACCACAATCGATGATATTTTTGCGAAGCATACTTTAAAATCTAATCTGATAATTATTGTATACCATGGTCTACGCTTTCTAGCAGAACACCTGGAGTTTTGTTATCTTTTTACTAATTCAAGATTTCAATATAAATTAATTAATTATAGAAAGAATGCAGTTGTCATCTCGTAGTTGTACGAAGTACAAGAAAAATGAAACGATTAACTTACCTTCTTCTAAAATTAGTAACCGTTGAATAAATTGCTGTGAAGAATGTAGTTTCTAGAAGAATGGTTAATTTGTGAATTGTTTTACGTTGTATATATAAACGATTTACCTGTTAATGAATCAGAAATGGGATGGGAAATGTAAATGGATTGGAGTTTGTAAACAAAGTCAATATCCAGTAATTTTTATTATATTTAATTATTATGCTTTTACTTGTTATATTATTTTTATGTTTTATAGGTTCAGAAAGTGTATTAACGTGAATTGTATTATAATTTTCATTGTTATCAATGTTAATTATGCGATCAAAAAATATTCTCTTCTTTTATATAACTATCTATCTATAATAACCACAAATAGCTTTTTATTACAGAAACTGCACGGGCAAAAATGGCAATTTACTGACGTGAAGCGAAGGATTTGTTGGTCTGCAAATAGAAGAGAGAATTATTTCATCTTAAATGCGATAAACATTTCACTGAATAATTTATATATTTGTGTATATAATTTGAAGAATTTAGACAAATTGGTGAATACCTTACAAATAACAAATTGGTTGCTGGACCCTGAATCCGATTGTTGTTTGCTTGCACTTTCGGGTTTGCAGTCTCTGTTGCTGTTGTCGCAGTTAGACCAGCTGTCGTATTTGCTGTCGTTTTTCCCAAACCATTGCTGTGACCAGCCGGCAGTAAATTTCACCTGTTTACGTGCATCCTATTATGATTGGTGTTTGTAGGTGGGACAGCCGAATTTGTGTTCACTTTGAAAAGAAAATTCTTATTTAAATTTAAAAGATATCAATTAAATTCATGTTTGCTATTGACTTAGAATCGAAAAAGAATAGTAATGGCAAGTGGAAGGAATTTGAAGTGTTGTTTTCAGTTTAATTTAAAATCGAATTATTATATTACAAAGTATTAATTTTATGACTTGATAGCTTTTATATACTATGTGAATTTTAACAGAACAAAACCGTAACAAAAATAACGGGGAAAATATATTGGTTCGATTCCTTGGTTTTGTTAACCCTTTAAGTACAGCAAAATAAAAGTAGAAGTTATTATCAAATAAAAATTGGTTATTTAAACTGTTGGTACGCTATCCATTACAGTACATATTATATACAATACCAATTCAATAAAATAAATAATCACATATATGTGTGTAGTATTAAGCATTTCGTAGCTAAAGGGTTAAATATAGTATTCTCAAATTTTTTAATCCTAAATTTTTCAAACTAATTTTCAGGATAAACCTATGACTTGAATTGAAAGCTTATATACTTTCTTCAATGGGCAATACTCCATAAAATTTCCCACTACACTAAAGAAATAAAAATGGATGTGATATAAAGAAAAAAATTATAAAAATAATTATTTATATTAAATAAATCTTTAATGATTTAATTTCGTACTTTTTAAAAATTTTGATGTTTGTTTTCACAAGGCAAACTAATGTTTAAAGAAAAACAATGAGAAAAAAGCAAGCAAAGAGTAAATTGCTCCTCCCAGAAAGTGACTACGAAGTGGTATAGAGAATTTCTTCTAAATGTTTGAAATTTGTAGGAATTTTTAAAATCTTCGTTGGAAAGAAAATGGTATCTGTTTGGAAAAAAATTGTACTACTATCGATAGGATCATTCCGGCAATTTTATATTGCCATGTGCATTAAAAAAGAAGACTTTAGACAAGAAAACAAATGTGTTTTTGTGTTTCCTCAAGGAAATCAATATTCAGCTTTTCTTAATCCAACCCAGAGAATGGTTTTTTAAAGCATTGCATAGCTCAGGGTACAACATAGTTACACACACACTGCTTAGGCGGAGGGAGATTTTAACCTGACAAATGTTGCAAAGAAGCCACAATTTTTTGTCGGAGACGAAAGATAGAAAAATTTCCAAACCCTAGCTGAACATGAAACTGAATCAGATGATCTTGAGCAAAAAACTAAAAAAAAATGCAAATAACACAACGAAATCAATACGATCCGACACCATACAATCGACCTCATCTTTCTGAAGCAAAGCATACCTGCGAATTCTCGTAGGAAAACTTTATTATGGACCCCCAAAAGAGCTCGGGGAAAACAACAGATGAAGAAGGCTAAAAAAACACAAAAAACCTAGCAAATGTTGCGTGAAAGTATTAATTTAAAATTATTACATTTTTTCAATTTCTATTTATTTGAAAGATGTTCAGAACGGCAATGAAATGTTCAATTATTGTCATTCTTGTGTTCAATAAGTAGTATTTTGCTTTATATTTTGTCAAATAGTAAAAGAGTATCATATAAAGTTCTTATACCGGCCTATTCCCGAATCCGTCGTAGCAATTCCGAATACGAAAAAATGATATTTAAAAATCTGAATTTGCTGTTGCTCTTGAAAACGTACATCTCTCTGCAATGGTACCAAATTCAGATTCACTTAAGATTGTTAGGTACCCTTAGTTTCGTGTTCGTAACCTCTCCGACGGGTTGTAAGATAATATTCAAATTTGAATTTGCAAATGTTCGTCATTAATTTCGAAAAAGATCGGAGTTTAATTACATCCAAAATGATATTTTGATTATTGCAACCTTATATATGAATGAAGGAAAATACAAATTAAAAAATAATTGTTACATGCAACGCGCTTTTGAATAAAACAACACTAAAAATTCATTCCAATGTAATATATGTTTACATTAAGAACAATTTATCTGTTATATTTAATCTTAGTAATGTAATAGTATAGTTTTAAATTACCCATTTTTTCGATTATTTATATATATTTTAGAATGACTAAAATCATGCTGGTGTGATTTTAGTATCAGAATAAGATGTGAGTATTATATTATATTACATAAAGTGACAACAATTCAGTTTTATTATAAACAACGATGAATTTTGCATGTTTTTATGCGATGTGTTATCAACTATCTAGGAAACACTTAATAAACAATGGAAATTACCTGTAGCATTGTGTTGTTTTATTTGTTTTTATTTTTGATTTTTTTTTTGTTGATTCATTTTATCACACACACAAGAACTGGATAATAATGTTTTTGTTTGTTCTTTAAGATATTTTTATATTGCGTATTATCCTGGAAGTAAACTTTATTTCCTTTTAATATTATAAAAAAAAAATCATTTGGTCTGGTTGTTTTTACAGCGCATCATACAACAAAGGACTGTATTTTCTGGCAGCCCATATCACATCTTGTGCGTCACACATTGTTTCGTTTGCCAAGTTTTATGTTGGTGTAGAAAATGAAAATAGAGTTAATAAAAACAATATCAATTTTTTTTCATCAAAAGTTTTATTTTATTTTTATTTCTCGGAATATAATAGTTTAAATTGTTTGATGAAGTTAATGTTTCACATTTATATTTTGGTGTAATTATTTTTTATTACATTAATTATATTTTGTATGTTATTATCATATTTAAAAAGATATTTATGAATTATTTTTAAAAAGAGGTTATATAAAGTTTTTTTTTCTCTTCTTCTCCAATTATCTCTGTTATTAACGAAAACTGAATTTAGTTAGTACAAAAACAGGTATTAATTACGTTGGTTTCTGAAGCAGTTTTCGTTAATTACTTTGAAAACAAATACGTGTGCCCTTTTCTGTGTTCTACATTGACAAAATTTGCACGTTTAACTTGATTTTATGTGATTCTTATTATAATTTTCATATTATTTTTCTAATTCTTCTTCTCTCGTTTTTTTTATATTATGACATCGATATTATAAATATGCGTAATTCGCTTTTTTTCATCACTAAAAGCTAGATTTATCCTTTAGTTTTTTTTGTCTTCATTTTTTAATCCAGTTCTTACTTCTAATTTTTGTTTGTTTGTTTTAAATTAAAGCTTTTCAAAATATTCAAGAGTTTTATGTTATTTCAAGTATTAAAATAATTGTTAATTTGTGATTCTTATTTTGCAGATGCAATTAAAATATATATTAATAAAATACACATCTCTCCGAAATGCAAGTATATTTATTGTGACTGTATTGCACTTTAGTAAAATATACTGTTTAAAAATGTTAAAAATGTCTCAGGACACATTGGAAATTTTGGTAGATTCGATAATTAATAAAGTATAAATAATAATTTTACATTGAATTTAATTCGAGATAGTATAAATAACTGAAAACTGCCAAGCAGCCTTCTAAGAGATATTTCGAAATTCATCGATGTGACGCAGTTGGCACTTTTCTTTTTATTACATATTCAACGATAAGTGGTAAAATAATAAAAATGAAACGCTTATAAGTACAAAGTGAACAATTTCAAAATTTAACACGATTAACTCCATATAGCATGAGAAAGCTTTCATTCTAAATAATCCTGCGAAAACGTCGAGTTGAACGTGTTAACTTTGTCAAGATTATAATTGATGGGACCACAACAAATTTGAAAATTAGATAAAAATGCTTCGTAATAACGATAAATACTGCGAGTGGCAACACTCAATACTTAACAACATGGAAGAAAATTTAAATAGTTAAGGACAAAAAATAGGGAGTTTTCCAGAATATGGATTTTATTGGGTTTATGAAGGTCACAAGACTGTTTTGTACATACAGCCCTGCATGTGGGGCTGGCGATTAATTGCCACTACTATCGCTTTTGGTAAATAAAATTGAGGCATGTGAAAATCCAGAACCTGTTTATCTGTCTAAAGAGGAATAAGGAGGATGTTAAATTCAGTCGCAAATGAAAGTTTTATTATTTATTTGTATTAAACAAGTTCTATAAGAATTTGCACAAATTTTCACATCCTTTGGACATAGTCACACAGGTTAATAGAAATGTTGTTGTGAAATTCACTTATTTTTATGTTAAATTGGGAGGAATCGAATAAAGGACACACAGATGTCATTTTCTACGATGTTTATTAATATTTTGTAGTGTAAAAAAATATGTCTTATTAACAAAACAAAGCCCGTTTATTATGTATTCACTATCTGCCGTCGAAGTTGGACCAAACTTTACGTCTTGTGATAATAGCTCGGGTTCTAATTGGCCCATTTCGTCCAAGCTTGAGTTTGTTGTTCCGGAAAGTCTTCAATTCGGACTGAACCACTATAAAAAGAAATCGTATGAGAATTTTTAGTATGACGCTCAATTTCTAAAAGAAAAAAATCTCGATATCCCACGAAATTAATCGTCTATAAGAGTTATTTGTCAGAGCTTACAGTTCGGTGAAGAAAGGGATGCTAATAGAGTGTGCAAAAATATTTTTTAAAGATTAGTTTCTTGATAAGTCTTGACGAAAATTAAAAAAGAGAAAAGAAATTGCGTTTAACGTTTTGAATTACATTAACGCAAACACCTAAATTTTTTTTGTTAATTTATCCTGAAATGAATTTGATTTAAATTGGCAAATATGGGGAGTAAAAATGCATTCATATTTGTCAGCTCGTTAATCTTAATGGAAAACTTTAGTTTAGTAGTTTTGGATTCTCTAAGTAGTATTTGCGGACTGCTTTTTATCTCTTTCGAAAAACGTGCCAAATTGCCCCATCAACCTAACGGAATAAACATACGCCATGTAGTTTACAACAATGACAGATAGAGGATAGTAACCAGAACTAGAATTTTTATATGAATTTGAACTTGGTATTTTTGTAAAGAACGCCTTGTTTACTCCGAATTCTAAGGGCCTTTCTGAATCCATGTTTTTATCTTCGTCTCGTTATAACAGTATGATGATGTAATTTCGAGGCAAGTACACTACGAAGTCAACAATGGAGTTGGTTTGTTATTTTCTGACGTCACATATTGTTATAATAAGATCAAGACGAAGACAAAGATTTGGATTCAGAAAGGCTGACAAGTGTCCATTCCCTGAATCTGAATTTCCAGAGAAGCAAGCGAGAGGTGTGAAAATGTTCTAAGGACCTATTCCAATCCAAGTCATTTTTGTTAGAACAGTTAGTGACTTCCGATGTCTACGCCATGCTGGCTAGTTTATATAACACTTCATCAAGTCAGTGATTGAGTTCACTTCAAGTAAGTTATGCAAAATTTTCCGCCTTATTTTTTATTTACAATAGACTAATAATTTCTACAATTAAAATCATGGTAAAAAAATAAGTAAAGCAAAAGAACTGGGACCAAGCTCGCTTCTTTGCTAATGTCACGATTTATTATAATGAAACGAAGACTCGAATTGGAACAGACCATAAGTTATAAAAGGGTCCGTCTGTTCGCAATCTTGTGTGCAAAATTCGTGTAAAAAAGGCCAAATGGTAAAGTTCGACTGTTAAGCAAATTTTTAATTTCGAGTAAAAAGTTTCGAGATAAGAGATATAAAATGTACGATACTGAAAACAATAATAATCCTGTATTTCAGTTTACTCCTGGTCTGGGTTTACTCTTCCAGTATGTGGATAAACGATTAGACCCAGGGTTCAAATGCTGCAGCATTTTTATATGGCAGCATTGCTGTTGCTGATTTGTATGCAAAATGCTGCCAGCAATTTAAACCCTCTTAGGCCTCAGTAGACTCTAGTTAAAGATATCTCTTTTAATTCGCAAAATTCTTGTTCTTGTGGCAAAATGCTCTGTATCTAAAAATTCAAAAGCTGTTAAATTCAGAGCTAGATTCAACAGATTCTCAGTACTATTTTAGAGCTAGACAATGAGAGGAGTAGTTATATATCAAGAAATAAGTGTGAATTTTAATTTGCGACCACTATTTCCCTCCATTAACTGCACCACTATCTTTTTACTTCAGTCTTTCAAAGAAACATAATTTGTTAAAGTATTGTGATTGTCAAGAGTTTAAATATTTCAATGAATTAGTTATCGAATCTACCAGTTGCGCAAATAAAAATATTAAAATAAAATTTTGAAATTTTAACCTTTAAAGGACGAATAAACCACACTAATTCTTAGTGTGCCGAATGCAGAGTGAGAAATATTCAACATTACTTTCGCGTTGGCGACCTTTCATATTCTGAATTAAACTTTGACCACTTTCAAAATCCGTACGATAAAGGTTAAATGAAATGAGAAATTTAAAATCGTCAGTATAAACGAATGTAAGTAAAATAAAATTTAAAATTCATTTTTTAAGAGTACTTTTTTGTCAACTTATTTTGGTTTCTGGTATGGTGCGCTTTTATAGCGTGCCTCACGGCTACTGTGTATATGTTTAGAGCTTGATGGCAGTTCGTCGTGGCCTCTTGATGTGGGACGATAAGAGCCACCGGGATTACTATTTGATGGTTTCCACGATGGACGTAGAGCGCTCGCTGGATTTGATTTCACTATAATTTGTGTTATTGTTTTAATTCTCAATTAGTTTTTGTTTCATTTTGATACCTTTTTATTATAAATTTTATTTATGTATGGCTTATATTTAATTTTTAGACCGGTTTGGGAAGTTTTTTATAGTTTACGGAAATGAGATTTATTTTTAAAATGTTGTTTTAGAGATAAAGAACTGTTTCGAAATCAAAATCACTTTTTTAGTTTAATGTGTTGACGAAAGAGGTAGTTAGTTTCATGTGAGAAATGTTTGTGTCAACAAAAAAAAAAAAGAAGACGAGTTCTCAATACATATAATTAAATAAATACTTACCAGGAGCATGATAATTCGGCGAATGTTGATAATATTCTCGGCGGTATTCTGTAGATTCATATTCCGGTGACTCATACGGAACACGACTTGAAGGAGCTGGGGGATGATTGTACGAATAATTTTCGTAATGTGGAGGCTCATATGCAGCCGGCTCCTCATAATGCCTTTTAAGAAAAAAAAAAAAAAAAAATTAAAATAATTTCAAGTCATGCATAGAGGAATTATAATTTGAAATTACCTGTAAGATTCGTCCATAGCTGTTCGAGCCTTATCCAATATTGAAAGAACTTTTTGTTTTGGCGGCATTGCAGTTCTTACTGGTGGTCCTGCTGATGCGGGATGTGATGCGGCAGGTGGTGGTGGACGACCAGCAAGAATGTTTTGTCTTAAAGTTCTAAAATTAAATAATTTATTCTGTTTGTTTATTTAACAGGTTCAATGCCAGCCGTAATACAAATGAATTGAAAACTTCATTTACATCGTTTTGCTCGACAATAAACATGTTAAGTGCTTACTGATCGAGCAAAAAATGGCCATTTCATTCATTCTGCTTACCTGTATGCACCATATGATGGTTTTGTAGGTGGTATCACCTTCTTGTAAGGTGGTATAGGCTTGCCCTCATTCTCTGGTTGGTCCATTAATTCTCTTAATTGCTCCTGACGTATTACGTCATTACTATCTGGAATTAGATATTTTCGTAATTCAGCCATCGCATAAGCAATGCGTGCATGTGCTTCAGCTGGAGGAGCAATAGTAGAAACCTCGACATGCAAATCTTCATTCAAGTGCGCATATTTTGGATCCATTGAAGCACGTAATTCCTCTTCCTTGGCGCGATCTTTCATTGAGTTTCGGCCAAGAACAATCATTTTACAAAGAGTTTCCTCTTGTAGGCGTCGCAGAGAATTCCCTTTAGGCCCAAGAAGTTTTCCAACAAAATTAAACTTTACAAAAAAGTGTTTTCGGTTAATGGAAATTTACTTTAAAATATATATTTTTTCTGTTACCTTAGGGTGTTCCCTAACAGGCACACGTACTTTTTGAGAAACTTTTATTGGTTTCTCTCTGTATATATCAACATATTTGGGTTCACGTGCGGGTATCCTTCCAGTACTTTGGACTTTATCAATTTCTGGCATAAAAGAGCAAAGTTTCAAAAATGAATAGAAAAAACTTTTAGGATAATTCTTAATTTTTTGGTTGCAATAAATATTGGATTTCAAAATTTCACGCATTTGTTTTTTATCTTTTTAAATATAATTCTGTTTTAAATGGAATTAAAACTTCAGTTCCTCGCTTACGGGCTTAGCTTTTAGTGAATCAATTAAATCAACAACTATTCTCGCCTACAATTACTACTTTACATCAAGATTCCAATGCTTGCAAATACAGTCCTTCAGCTGAAAGTGTTACCAATTATAAGGTCTGCCTTCCACCGTCCACCTTTTCTAGAAAAGCTTTCATGAGAAAAATATATGCAAAAATGCATTTAGCAAGAGCGAGAGAGCGGGGTTGGCAGTGAAATTGTTAACACGTTGAGTGCAGCAATTAGCATAAAAGCTTTCCTGAGAGAATTACGTGTTAAAAGGAATTTGTACTGAGATAGGAAAAAAATATCGGTTACCAGGAACCTACACCGCCCTCAATATGTTAAAGAAATAATAAAATAGGATCCGCCATAATATCTAATTATACTGGAAATGAAATAAAAAATTGCGCCAGCTGGAATTTGTCTACGCTAGATAGCCCGGACACTGCCGTAGGATTAGCCACGGTTTCTTATTGATAAGAAAGAGAACTATGATAACTCGATTGATCCGCAACAGCTAGACTTGACCCTATCTAGAGAGCACACAGCTTATCTTTTGATCTTGATGCTTCATTGTGGTGGTTTCCTCTTTTCAATTAAGCTATCACCTATTAGAAAATGTCTCCGTATTTTTGCGTCTCTAAGATATTTTTTTCAGAATGGATTCGAATATGTCTGAAAAAGTAATTTTCAATGTCTGCTCTTTAAAAACCGATGGATTTGACATAGTATATGCGTTTGTTCTACAAGAGTTTGGTGAAGTAGAGTTTCTCGATGGCGTCATTGAGTGCATAAAGATCTCTTAAAGCCTATTTCATGGCTGGAGGAAACAATCCGCTTTTCTGAAACTGTTTGTCAAGCTCAGCCGTCATCTTGGAATGATTCCTAACATCTTTCGTCAGGCAGGTCCTCAAAATCATTCCAGAAGTGTTGTGAGAAAACTAATATCCTAGACAGGTGGCATACTCGAATGATAAGTATGAAATCAGAATTACGTAGCTCCCGTGCTGTTTATATGAACTTTTCAAGTTGGCGCCGCTAGTCAAGAAGCTCCTCTCGCAGGCAGTTTTATATTGCACCTCGGGCAGCCCTTCAGTGCAAAGGTTTAATACTCACCGTGAAGAGAATGTCACCAGGTTCGTAAACTAATTTGAGGGAACCATGCTTGCTTGGGCCGCTAAAACTGACTTTCATACTCGAGCCAAATAAGCTGAAAGCAATTTGGGTTTATGGTAATCGCATCTGGAATCTATTGAGTGGATACGAGCCCTGGATATGTCCTCATGTGTTTATGCTCGCCTCAATATAGTAATTAATGGTGTCCTTAATCGGTGCATTTCCCCAATAGCCTTTACTGTTCTTGGCAGATATTTAAGACTAAATGAAACTGTAAGGAATGCATCTGATCCCCAGGGCAAGGGTATCTATCAGCAATATTGATGCTGAGAGATGTTAAAGTCGGCATATATATGCATTACTTGAGGAAGGTTATGAACAGACAGTAAAATCTATCTACAGGACAATTACTTTAGAGAAAACTGAAAAAAGCGCCGAGTTTTGCGCATATAAAAGTGATACTCACCTGTCTCCTGCCCCATAAGATTCATGGACCAGTGCATCTTGCAATTTCATAGCTTAAACTTGAGAAAACATACGAATTCCTTGCATGTGCCCCAGTTTATTTGCAGTTTTGTTTATTTCAAATAAATGTGTCAGAAGATGCCTGCATAATAATTTATCGAACATAAAAAGAATTTCTTACGAAAATCTTCCGCCAACAAAATCTTTCTAATAAATTCAGAGAAATAGTCAAGTCGAACTCATTTTATTTGAACAAAAGACCGAGAGATAAAAATAATGTAAAAAGCCGACTAATTCTCTTGCGTGGGAGTATGACATGATCTTAATGGACACTTGGTCCTAGTTACCTAGACCTTCAGAGACATTGCAAAACAAAATTGTCGTCAGTCGCCCACTTCACTTCTGTTGAAATTTATTAGGAATTCTTGTTTGATGTTCACTCGCAATATGGAAAATCTCATAACCACAAAACTGGAGGCTCTCAGAGCTTAAGATCCCCAGTGGTGAGGAATTAGAACTGTCATCGGCCGGTGTCCCAATTTCTAAATAGAAAGTCAACATCTGCGGCAACTCAAATTACGTAATATACACAACACAACAAATAAATCTGTTTGATGGAAAATTGATTGGCGTCCATATTTTAAAAAATACCGTGAATTTTTTTAATGGAAAATGGCTGCAGCCGCCATTGCGTATTACCAGGGGATTTTTCTCTAAATTTATGAGTAAAATATTATTTTACCTGATCCCAAAAGACGTTCAGCAATCGGGAACTTTTTCTCCAATTTACTTTTTTCTATTAAACAGTCGCGTAAATATTCATTTGCCTTTTCACTTGGACTTGGCCCGTCTTCATGTTCGTGATGCTGGTCCTTTGAATTTTCGTGATTATCTCCACTTTTTCGTTTGAAATCTGTTTCTTCATCGTTATAGGAAGAGTAATCTCCGTTTCCTTCATATGGATCCGTCATTTTTATTACAAAAAAACTGCTAAAAATTTATTAAAAATCACAAGTTCAGACTCCACTCGACACTCGCCTCGCAACCCACTTTTTGGGTGATTTACTAGTGCAAAAAACCCGAATTGCGATACATCTAGTACAAAACGTACACTGAACTGTGGTTTGTTTATTGATTAAAAAGTTTTCTGCTAGACTTGTGAATGTTGTTGGAATAAAATAATGCATAAAGTGGAATAGATTTTATAAATTTGTTTCGAGGTGAATATTTTAGTACTTTGCACGGTTGGGAAAATATTTAGGAATTTAAAAAAATATTTAAGTTACAGAACGTGAAATATGTTTTAAAATTTTTGTTGACAGAAATAGTTTCTTGTTGCTTTTTTTTAATTATTGTTATTGAAAATCAGGATTGTGGCGGCTGCATATAACGCCTTGCTGCACTTTGAAGCAAAATAAAATTCACCGAGATTAGTGAAATACACGAGTTTTAATTTTTTAGAGTTGCGGAAATCTAAAAAATATAGTATTACTTAGTACTAGTATCAATTTTCTTATAGATCTCCGCGAGAGCCTCGAATACCCAACAAAAGGTCCCGAAACAGACATCCCTCAAGCCAAGGTTGAAGAGCATACGCCGAGGGAAGGATGGCTAGGTTGGAAGTCTAATCGTTAGTACGGGAACTCCGGATACCAGCCGACCTCCAGTTTCAATTTAACCTTCTCGTGGTTATGCGGATTTCTGGCACAGGTGACCGTTGTTTCTTTAAAACTCGTGGGAGCGCATGAGTTTTTCAAAAACTGAGAAAAACATTAAAAGGCTTGTGGACCCGAAAGAAAAGCCAAGGAAAAGAAAAAAGAAAACAGCAGCTCGCCGTATCCAATATACAGAGGGGGCGGTATGGCACTGATGCAGCCTCCTGGTTTTTCCTTTTGTTTATCAGTGCTTTCAGCGCGAGCTAAAGATTTCAGCCATTAGACACGCGTTGCACATCCCGAACGGCGGGCATACAGGAAGAGTGTACTTCAGATCCTCCGTTGGTATCTTGTCCAGGCCTGAGGTCTTCCTGTTAAGGAGGTAAACCACAGCGACTTCCAATTCATCCTCAGTGAGGGGCAGCGCCATGTCCGCTTTTGTTTCGTTACTTCTGCACTGATAAGGATGCTGATTGCTGCCACCATTGGCTTTTTGGTCACAATCCTGCATAGTCAAATCTCCAAGAACCGGAAGTGATCTCCTCCTCCAAGCTTCTTCACTGTGCTGCCTTGTCCGTTCAGCAGTAAGCGGTGTGCCTGTTATGCCTCAGTTCAAATGGGACATTGCCGAGTCGCATGACCTGTTAAGGAGACCTATAGTGCCCTCGTGAAAAACAGAAGTCTACGAAGGTTATGAAGTTGTCATTGTAGAGAATCATGGTTTATATTAATGGGGTCCAGCTCTAGCAGGTGGGAGCAAATAAAAAAGTTAGGGTCGCAGGATCGGTCACAAGAGATCTCTGTAGGTCGAGGCCTATGGGTCGGAGACCTCAAATGCAAAAAATTAAAAAAGGCCAATTTATTAAAAGCAGAATTGACCGCAATTTAATGGAAAAGGAAACCTTAACTTGAAGCCAAAAACAAGATATTGTATATATATTTTCCTGGTTGGTCCTGCTTCTATTATGGGGTACGGCGATTTATTCTTTCTCACGAAATTCTTTTTCATCCCAGAAAATCTTCAAGACTTCAGTTCACATTCAAGCCGTTTAAGAAAATTTCTCTCTTTGTGATTCAGTTCTAAAAATCTGCCGAAATATTTTCTTTTGCACGAATAATTAAAAACATTTTTCAGCATCATTTTCTGACGAGCATTAAAGAAGGAAAAAACTGCCCTAACAATACGTTCGCATGTCGTCCTTTCATAAGAACGGACCTTCACGTAGTGAGAATTTATATCCTGGATAAAAATTTTAATGACAATAGCTATAGCTGTCTTACGTAAAAGGGCATCATTCCCTTTTCACCTATATTTGATACCTTTTGTTCAGAAAATTTCTACAGATACCAGAAGAATACATATAGAAGCCGCAGACTTCTTTTGGTGTGCCAGGGAACGTGCACTTCGTTAAGGATCTCAAGGTGGTTATTGATTGATTGAATAGGAGTAAATTGATGGTGAAGATGCTGTCAGTAGGAGATTACTTACGTGAGCACATTGTCAGAAGCTTTCTGGTAGATAATTTATACTTTATTTAGAATGGAAATTTGCGATACTATGGCATATCGGTGATTGGAAGCATATGGATTAGAAACGTGTCCTATGTTTCGTATATTGCCGACCGATGATTTTAAAATCATGTGAACAATTTAAATTGAATCGATTCTGATGAAGGGCACACTCTCATCCCTTCCTGTTGGAATAGAACACCTTCAGGATGTCTCAACACAAACAAACCTACTCATCAAACACTTCCAGGACACGTCTCCAACGTGCGGAATGTAACACCACTTTAAAAACGTAACTAGCACGCCAACTGAATACTTTATAAGTTCCTTAAGAGAGTGTGCTCTTGAAACTTTTTAATGTCTTCAGGGCTAACCCCTTATCAAATTCCAAAATTCATGAGAAAACAGCATCCAGTCAAGTTTTACCCATGCCGTCGGAATGCTTAAAACTCGAGTGTAATTCGAAATCCTGAATAATTGAAACCAAACAGTGTGACAGCCACTTTGGATGAAACACGACCCAGATCCTTTTCGTCCTTTCCTACTTTTGCATGTATCTCGGAAATCTTAACTGTCGCCGCATTCTATCTCACTTTAGGCCAGTTCAGTTGCTTTAGGATTCCAGTCACATGTCGGTTGAGAACAGCGCTCCATAGTAGCACCGAACAATTCTGTTTTGTTGCCTTTAACGAAATTGGCCCAAAGATTCTACAATTCAATTTGGAGGATTTAGAAAAGAGTAAACAACTTTTGCAAGGTTTTTCAATGGGAGGAGTTAAGAGGACGGGCTTAGGAAGTTCGTGAGACTTCTTGCGAGTTCTTGGGTCGAAAGAGGCGATACGCATTTTCTTCTTAGAATCCAAGGACTTTACGTAGTCACTGTTTTTAAATAATTAATTCAAAAGGGCACTTAAGTCAACTTTGCTTTATAGACTACTTTTCCTGGCTTAAACGTTCTAGAGTGGCCCCTGCTCCGCATATGTGTGGGCAAAAGTTTGCTTTAAGTTTTGAGCACTTTTGCAAAGGCACAAATTGGTACCCACTCCCACTCAGAAATGCAAAAGGATCATAAAAGCTGCACTTCTCGGGACTTTCACGCAAAATTTATGGTGGTAAGCAATATTTCACAGCCCAAATCTTCAAAAGTCCTATTAAGAGGTGAAATTTTAATTAACAAATTAGTGACTAAGAAAGAGTGCATTAAAACTGTTCTTTAAGTTTTGGGTCGTGTAAAGCTGGTTAGTTTTCGGAGAATTAATTTCACCCGAAGAAGAATATTTCCACGTACAGAGGACTAGTTGGATTCTGGATAAGGGTTTCATGACAATGCGCTTAACAGAGGGTCGGTACCATAAATTCCGAGAACTCGGGGAGTGAGATACAAAACAAACTGCAGCAAAAACTTGAAATCTCCACATAAATAGTTCTTTGCGTGCACTGTAGAAAGATACTGGATCTAAAGAGTTGATAAAATACGATAATAACCATCATAATGGAACTGGTTGCAAATTTAAGCAGTTCCTTTAAAAAGGGAATATCACGAGAGTTTCTATTAAAACCTTCACTAAATTCTGAGCCTCCTCAAGCGTCCTTCACAGTTTGTTTTAATGAATAACAATTTATGGAGGATTTCCTTTGCAATAGTTCTTTAGTCTCTTCTCTAATGGGTTTTCAACGAGCTTCAGGAAAAAAACCATGACCAGAATACCGGAAAATTGTTTGTCTGCTTTATTTTTCTTTTTATTCACATGAAGGACTATAATAGTGGTTAATTCCTCTATTGTGAAACAACTAGAGCATGAGGAGATAGAAGAGTGTTATCAGAAGCTTTTTAATGTAATTTATTTATTCTGGTTCGGTTGCACAAGAAATCATGAATTAACATTTTTAAAATAAAAATGCTAATGAAACTGAGAGCCTTCTACTGGACCTTATTAAATGCAACGATGTGTCCTGCTCTTGATCAGAAAAGGAAATAACATTCCTACCTGTGGATAACCCTCTGGTGACCCTTTTCCTAGCACTTTCGTAACCGGTCTGGATCCTGATTGCCCTGTTCTTCAACAAGTTGTCCATCCATCCCACCACCATCTGGCCTTCTATATTCAGTTCCTCCTCTGCCACTCACTCACGAGTTGGTAAAGCACAGATTTCGTTGATTTCCCAGCTTCATATGCACCCTGGCTTACATTTAAGGGATACTCCTTCAGATAGACCATCAAAAAAGATGACCTTATTTTTCTTCCACTTTACCGGTGTATGCCTCGTCGCAAGGCAGGTGATAAATGTTCCGAAGCCATGGTGCAATGGCCTCCATGTCCAGCTATTTGGAAGGCACGAAGCTACCTGCGATCCTCTTTATTGCCTCCAAATGCACCAACATTCCCTCCAGGACAAAACATCCTGCAAAATGTGTCTCTATTAGAATCCTGTTTATTTCCCTCCCATGTCTCCGCCATTTCTTCCATCCTATCTCAAAAAAGTTCAACTTTTAAGACTGACCACGCAGCCTCTTGGTTCTCACCACTGTCTTCAATCGCTTCCGTAGACTTCAGTTTTTGTCCGCCTCACTCCCTGTTTTTTTCTGTTTCAGCCGCCTAAGATCCTCCGCTTTTTTCTCGGTCCAGTCCATTTTATTCGGTTGATCCCATCGCATCCTTCTTCCGTGGGTTTGACTGATCTCTTGGCATCTTTCGGCACTGCATTGTCCATATAATCTCGAATATCCTCAAGCTCCTTCTCGTAGATATTTAATAATAGGCTCTACATCGAGATTTATTCGAATATCCTTTTTCCCTTGTCATTAGTGAGAATTAAAAGTGGCTGCATTATCTTTTTCTCTACTTCAAAAAAACGCAGTTTATAGAGCAACTTTAATTCAATCTCGAAGATAGTACAAATCTTCCAAGTTGTAAACTTAATTTGTACAAAATCTCTCCGCAAACTTTTATCCGCTCCTTTGCTGTCCCCGACTACTTTGACTTCGTTACTAACTGCAATTCGTCCCGATGTCTCGGGGGGGACTCTGCTGCCTCTGAATGTAGCATCGGCGCCTGCTGGGCGTTTGATTCGATTTTCCTGTTTAGTTTCCAATTAATTTTAATGTAAGCCGTATATCAATATCCTTCTAGTGCAACCTTCCGGCACCGGAGGTGTGGGTGTGGGAGCTCTGCAAGTTGGGAACTTCCGCCCAGAACCTGGAGTTCTGTTATCTCTTGGCTGTGAACTTTTGTCTTACAAAAGTTTTGTTTATCTCTCCCTAAATTAGGTCGTAAACAACTCCACGATAACTTTTTAGCAAACTCATTAACAATTTAAATTTTCATTATATGAGTGGAATTGCGCCAGTGGAAGGGGTGCAATTGTGTCCTTGCACTTTTTGACTGCACACATGCATTTCGCATGCAGCTGCCAGCGCCCTAAGCCCTGTTAGCGGTAATTACGCTTAAGTGCAGTTGTTGGGTTGTTTACAGTAAAGGCGACATATTTTCATGGATGCAGAGGTGCGGAAAGATTCTGTAATGCGCAAACATAAAAAAGAGTAAGCGGGGAAAATGGGCCGCGGAGGCACAAAACCCATTGCCTGAATGAAGTCCTGAAATTCCTGAGTGTGTGTGCTATAAGCCCGAATATTTAAAGAACTTTCTTCGGCTTCAAACATCCGTCTTCCTGCTTTTGGTGGCGTCCGATTAACAAGGGGGGAAACAAATCACAGCAAATTCCTTCCATCATCCATCAATGGATGAATTATAGCCAGATAATTACCCGAGTGCAGACCTCGTCCTGTCCGTCCTACGGGAACAATGAGGCAGGTAATTTACGAGTGCTGGAGATGGTGTATTAATACCACATTAATAATGGGATAAAATTTTCCAATAATGACCGAGTTGGATCTAATTACGGAAAATTTACTGACCCTCCATATCCATAAGAGCTCCAGGCCTCCAGCTCCAGCTGCATTTTGTAATATTTCATTTTCACAAAGTGAGCCACATGCTGCACTGACCCACATCTGGAAGCTACTCAAGATGGGAAATAGAAAAAGTTTATGACTCCATCACCTGTTTCCGTAGCAATTTTCTGCTTATTAAATATTTTTCAGTAGCTTCAGTTACTGGATTAAGGTGGAAGTTCCATGTGTTAGTTTTTAAAGAGAACCAACTGCCACGAGTTATTGGAAGAAATAAGGGAAATTGGAGAGAAAGTGGGGGAAATGGGAAGAAATTGACTGGAGCGAAAATTGATTTGAATTCATGCATTGGCTTAAGAAACAATTAGATACAGGAGGGAAGACAATAGACTAATCATTTGACTTTTGGGTGTTGTTGGTGAAATCGCCCTCCTAATCGTGGCGAAAAAGTGATAATAACAACGAAAAACTTTTGTTGTACTTCCCGCACTTTATTTAAATTTAAAATACACTTAGGCTTATAAAGTTAAATATACAAAAGATTGCCCCGGTCTGCCGTGGGCCACACTCCAACTTGAACTGCCTAACTGCTTATCAAGGAAATTTTTACAGCATTTCTCTCTCG
>QYTT01092554.1:51521-75591 GCA_006980735.1 Dasypogon diadema
GGTGGTATGTACTCATGCACCGAGGTGGATGACGGTAGGGATTTCATGTCTAAGTGAAATTTGCCTTTAATTTAATTAGAGGCAAAGTTAACACCCTGGAAAGAATCGACTTACAAAACTTGAAACTGATTCAATTAAAACCAAAAAGTTTTAGATAACCAAATTGTGGCAGTTGTACAAATGCATCAGGAGTGCACCAAAAACTACCTCGAAAAAAAGAAAGTCTTTCGCACTTCTGAAGTGTTTACCTAGGTTTTGGATTCTTCTGTTAATTATTTGGTTTTGGCTGGTATGTTGCCATCTGATTTATTTTTAAATATTTTTAGTAATATATTCACCTTGTTATTCATTCCCTGCTCCCATTATTTTTTTCCGAAATTTCTTAATGTCTCTCAAACAAAGACCTTCTTTGAAGCTACCAATAAAAGTAGCAGTCAACGTGGTTGTGTAACTATGATAATGATGGCAGATGGACTCGATATTTACAGGGAGGCGGCTTCTCAAACCTTAGTGCAAGATTTGGTCACGAAAAAGATCTCTTCCCCCGTTTGTGCCACATTCATTGTCTAATAATCAAAGAGATGACCACGTTCGGTGTGAGCTCAATTATTATCCACCATGCTTCCCAGATTTGTTTCCTGAGACCATTTTATATTCTTAGAATTCAAGTTACCATTGAAAAGATGATTATTTGAAAGTGTTCAAGACATCCAGAGGGCTGTGACGGCGTCTCATCGGGCCATACTACAAGAAGGCGTGCAGAGATCGTATGAAATGTTCTTGAAATCTCCCATAATCATATGAGACATAGGCTTTATATTCAATGTTTTAGTATTGTCTTCAATGTGGAATACCTTAAGGAACTAGTTTGGGGCCTTTGGCAGTTTCACCAGCTTTTGCTACAAAACTTATCTTTTTATAAGTTGTTGACTGGGGAGGATGTGCTGAAAACCTCCTCTAGAGAGATACATGTCATGGAAATAGCTAAAGTTCTCTAGGAAGAAGCAGATTTCGAAACAAAACAATTTCTTGGAATCTAATTTTAGCATCAGATCATCATTTCAATTGACAAACAATTCGGATTCAGTAAAGTTCTATTGAAACAAATTCCACTTTATCAAAGTGCAAATATTGATCTTATTTATTGCAATCGTGCTTGCATTTACATTATACCCCCATCTCGAAAGCACAGGATGGAAACTTGCGATGAAAAATAATTTTCGAATCAATCTCCATGGCATATACATTCAGTGGCAGTGCCTGAAGCATATAACCCGCATTGAATCGGATACCCAAATGTACAAAAGTGTTCAGTTCCACTTTTCCAGACCATTTTCACCTGATGCGAATGGCAAGCAAGATGATGTGTGAATTCCAAGAAAAAAAAAAAAACATTTCCATAAATTCATCTCGAGGATTTCAGGAATAAAGATTCTTTTTGAGATGCAGGTTACTTGTTTTGGTTTGGTAGCCATCAACGACGTCATTATTGCCTTTTTTGCTTTGGTATAGGACAGCATCCTGGGGGTGTGATACTTTTCCACTTTGATATCTTTTTGGAGAAAATAGAATAGAACATCTTTGAATGTGTTGCTTCATTGATCTATTTATTTTATTTTTTTGCAATTTTGTTATTTTCCAAGAATCACCATAAACAGCCAATTGAATATTCGTAGAGTGCTTTTCAAGGATTTTCCTGATGTGTGACTTGAATTTATAAGATATCCAGGCGCTCGGATCTAAGCATGAAAAATTGGATAAAGTTCCCAGTTGCGGTGTGTAAAGTACTAAACAGTACTTTAGCTTAAGGAAATTTTCAGTTTATATCCCTGGAGAATTCAGTTATTGAGAAGAAATATTTCTTATTTTTCCCATGCTAAAAAATAATTCAATTTATTCATTCTAGTCCTGCCATTGTCCTCTGCAATTTATGAAAAATTTATAACAGCCGATGGAACTGATTTTGTGATTTTCTATTTTTGTTGATTTTCTGTTTGTGGTGCTCACTTTTTTTTTATAATAAAATAAAAACTGGTATCCTAGGCTGGTTGGCTTCTTAAATTTGAAAGGACAAGGACATCTTTCACGCAATGTTAAACAAACGGGCAGCAAAATTGAAATAATTTAAGCCATTATATCGGGCATTATAAAATCTTAAAAGGAAGTGAGAAAGTGGAGAAGATTTTACAGAAAATCATACCACCAACTCATCAATAAGGTAATTTTTTGCTTTGTATGTATTGTATTCACGTCACGTCAACAATTTTTATCGATCAACTGAAAGTTTCATGCAAAATGTTACGGTTTTGAATAAGGCATGTTATTTTACATTAAGAATACTCGAAATACTTGCAAGTCAAACGTGGTACTTAGAGACCGTCAACAATAGCCTTCCACCACAAGGTTCGAAGGAATAGTATAAGGGGAGATCTTCCCGCCTGCGCAAATATTAAAACACCAATACCATGCAAATTCTAAGCTTTTTAAAGAGCTTAAACCTAGTCGATAGTCGGGAGTTTGCAATAGATCTTTTCGGGTGGCGGTGCAAGTGATATACCCCCAATATTAATCTACGCTCATTTTTCACCGATCAGTTAAAGACTTTTAAGGCCAGATGCAATTCGACTTCATCAATAACATGTACATCACAGTCTGAAATTATATCGTTTATGTACAGAGTAAACAATAGCGGATCAAGAATAGAAATCTGTGGTACTCCATGCTGTAAAAACAAATAATTAGAAAATTTCTTATTAATGAAGACACTGCACCCTTGGGAAACGGATAACCTTTGAGGATTAAGGCAGTAGACTGTAAAGGGAAGTAAAATCGATTATACTAAACTTATTAAAAAAACACTGTTTTCAGTGCCTTAGAGAAATCAAGCAAGATCAGAAACGCTGCCTCATCATTAACCAAAAGAAATACTTTTTTAAGTTTTTTTCCAAGGTTTTTTGGGCTTCTACTGCTTCATATTGTTCTTCATGTCTCGGAAAAAAAGGTAGTTAGGTATCAGGGAAGTTAGCGGATGAGATAGAGTTTCTATGTCCAAATTATTTATTTTTTATTACGGGAATTCTATAGTGTAGAATTTTGCGTTGTTCAATCAATTGTAAACTTTTTCAGTTGACCAAAATAGGCTGCTTTTTCCAAAGATCTGGGTTTCGTATACCACCGTGATGTATATATGCGGCTGCTGTGATAAGTAGTATCTTCTATGGATAGAAGTTTATGCTATAGACCTTTGCAAGGCATTTTTTGGGGACAATTGTCGACTGAATTGGTGACTGTTATCATATAAGATTCCTTTTTTGTTACAATTATTAAGTTTTGGTTTTTGGATATATTCAATCGCATACATATGTTTTCTTGTGGTTGGTTTGTATATGTCAAGAGCTGTTCTATAGTTTTATGTCCTTTAGACTTAGACTAGATTCAATCTGTTTTCCTAGAATGTCATCATTTAAAGCTAAGGCTTTCCGGTTGTTTCCAAAAAATTGATCCTAAGTTCCAACCCTGAAGTACGCCACACTTTCGAGAAAATCATAATTCATGTCTTCTAATACAACAATTCAGTATAAGTCGAACAGTTCTCTAATAGACAAATGGACTGACATCAGGTTGATGCCATGAACGTTCCCTACCTTGGGGTACGGAACCCTAAATGTAATTTAAGATCAGACTTTTGTTGTCATGTAAATCATTTCATCAACTTCAACACTTGAAATTGCGCACTAAACTTCAGGTTGCAAAGTTTTATTTTAATAATTTAATGATTACGTACATAACTGTGAAGATCTAATAGGGTAATACCTTGTACTGATGTCATTAGCCCAAAAGGTATAGCAATCGGAAGCATAAATCTTCCCTTTCACTTAGTGTTGCTACTTTAATCATTGCTTCCAGTCAAGATTTTGATGTTGTAAGATAGCAAGCAGGAGTGATAGCAGGAGTGTAAGCAGTGTCACAAGAAAGTTTATCAGGATGTCATCCACGTACGCCATTTATATGAGCACTTCCTTCCTGATGAATGCTGAAATAGTCAAAAGGATTATGTTGGGAATTGAAAGCGCTTTAAAGTGGCTCAACAGTGAGAACATGTGTGGAGAGAACACATTTCGTGCTGAGTTTGATAATTTTCGGAGGAATGACAATAATCCACAGTAGTATTTTATGATTCAAAGTTTTCCCCATTAAATTCTCTTTCAGACAAAGCAGTGATTTATGCTAGTGCTTAGAGCGTCGTTTCACAATAAAACGCACATTTTTTTATGGATTTCTAGGGGTTTGTATCTCTGGTGTTTGTACGCCCGGGTGTTACAGAGCCTTTAAAACTAAATCGCTCGAAGTAAATTTATATTCCTCCCTTCACCTTTCCTACTTTTAAAAGTATTGAGGTCAAAGATTTCGGAAAAATTAAGGATACCTACCGACAGTAGTTTTTGTCTATTTGGGTATCTATCACAGTCAATTCATGAATTGGTGACAATTTGTGGTTATTCAAGCTCAAATAGGTCAGTGAGTTTGGGCTGTTTAACTTTTAAATTTGCCGGCTAATTGGAACGAATTTTATTTTCTAAACCAGCCTGCCCATATCACCAAATAAGAAGACTTTACTAAAGCCATCATCATTTTAATTCATTTCATTTGTGTGGACAATACCAACATCACATTTTAATTGGCTCACTTATGGATTTAGAGATATTCTGCATGTGCATAAATCAATACCAGCAATGCAATCCTAGTGATCCTAGTGTAAAATTGCAACCGTTGTACGCCCTTGAAACGGGGATACATAAACATAGTACAAAGTCATAAAATATGGATCCATTTAGGTTATAGCCCTTTTCAAGGTAACAATAGGTGGTGAAGTTTAACGCAAACTCTGGAAATTTTTTTGTGGCTGTTTATAACTAGGAACGAATGGCTAGTTCATTATGAAATTCTGCAATGTGGATGGCAGGGAACCGAGGTAAAACCCGTCGTTTATGCCAGGAAACCGAGACTGTTACGTAATATATACGAAATGTGTGGTGTTTTGGGCGAAAATTAATTGAAATATTGCATCATAAAAACTGATTTATTCAAAACAAAAAAAGAGGAATGAACTGCTACTGTATCGACCATAGCTGTTGAGCCTGGTTTAAACACGGCTTCCATGTAAACCATCTCAGGTGGATGGACCTATTTTGGATGGAGTGCATTAGTGGACGAGAAAACTTAATTACGAGGATGTCATCGGCATTCTCCATAAAAAAATGCTCTAAACTACTTCTGGGAAGCTCTTAAAATGGAGCGAAGTAAACAAGGTTAGTTGATGGAGTTGGAGTTTTGCTAATGTAAATTTATGAATTCCACGTGGAGTTGACTTCTGCATTCTGGGTGCAGTTTTTACTGTCTGAGGAACTGAAACCAGGTGAGAAAGCACACAGTTTGAAATTGATGTTTTGAATTAGGTTTGCTACGTGAATTGAATTTGTAACGCATAATTGTTTTTCAATTTTGGGATTTTGAATTCCAAAATGTCGTAAGTCTATGAAAGACCCATTAACTTAAATTTAAATTTAATGAAAATATTTTTAATTTTAAGCAACTGAAGTTGGTTAAAATTGATTATCTAAAATTTTTCAAACATTTGTTTTTAATGATTTCCAATTATTTGACGCGAAAGAGCACCCGACCGGAAATCGTGAGGTCACTGTTTCGACTCCAGTTCCAGACGATGGCTCTTTTCGTGTCAATAATTTGGGATCGTTAAAAATAAATGTTTCAGGTACCTTATTTAAAATTCCGTCCTCCGTTTATTGATTTCTCCGCTAGTCGTTTTGAAGGACTTTTTGTGGTCGGCTTTTTCTAGTGAGACTTCCGTCTGCTGCTTTTCATCGATGATGTAAGCTACAGTTTAGTTAACTTTTGAACTTTTTATCTCACTTAGTTTTTATTTTAGGTGAATAACAAATGAGCAACATGTTATAAAACAAATAATTTTAATAAATTTGTATTAGATTGTGTAGACAATAATGTTCAACAAATCCTAATTCATGTCCAATATTTTGTACTTGCTACCAAAGAATGTCAATCCCAACAGCAGAAGGAGCCCATCTCATACTATTGCTGCAATATTCCTAATAATCTGAATACCCCCTAAAGGACATCGGACAACGTATTCTTGAGATGTTGGGTCTATCAAGAAGGACCGATGAATATGATTTTCTATAGCCATCGATTATTTGTCCACTGGCTCCCTTAAATTACTTTTATGTGACTAGTAAAGCCAGGAAACTGTTCCCGAAGGAAAATGGAGGCAATCAGATATCGAAGAATTTGTGACCCAGCCCATAAAACATTTTCTTGATAAAAGCATGATGTTCACATTTTGGTCAATATCAGAAGCTGAGGCGGTCAGTTCCTGAACCTTAATAGCGTTGAATGGGCCTGGATTGCACAAACAAAACGATTTAAGAAGTATGAACATAGTTGGTCTGTATTTAATAAGGATAAAGATTTGCCCCAAGGATTAGGTTAGGACTGCCTTCAAGTATCTAATAATCAAGGCAGAGCATCATTTTGGTTCCTATTTTTGTGCTTTGCTTTCGCAGATACCTGGATAAATAGACAGTTTTGCTATTTCAGCAATATCTGGAAAAAATCAACATTGCCATGGGCAGATTTGCTTGTGTCGCACTATCACGTACAACTTATGAATTTCGAAAGTTCTGTTTGCTCATGGAATCATAGGGCCATAAGATTCCTGAAGTATTTAAATTTATTACATGACCTTTATGCCAACTATCTGGAGCCCTTAATTCCAAATCTACCATTACTTTAGATTCAACCAAGCACAACAAAGTGACAGAATGCCAGATGAGATACAGAGTAAAGGCTCAAATGTACAACATCACGAAATATCCACTTTACGTGATAAACTCTGAACTGACTTGGGGTTTCTAAAAACATACAAATGTGCTCTAACCTGGTACATACAAGGGTTATGACTAATGTAGAGGCTGACAACAGTTCCATTTAATTAGAAGGCATCTAAGTTTTCACATTTCGAGCGGGTCCATTAACTTCTAGATGGCATTGAGTTGATGAAATTCACTCCATTAATTGTGGCATGACTTTTGTGAGATGATGGAATGATGGGTGAATTGTGGATGTACGTTTGTTTTAAATATTGATGGAAAGGAGTTAATTTAATAGATTATTTGCCGTAAAGGGTGAAGATGTAAAATATTTGTAAAGTTTGTTAGGATTTAACTAGGTAGACGCAATGAATTAATCCCTGTTTGTGGTTAGTGCCGGTTTTTTCACGGAATATCTGAGAATTGTTGAAGTAATGTGGGTCAATTGTTCGCTAAACATGGAAGCTCTGTTAGGTTTTCTACAAAGGTACAATACAGAATACGAGAAATGTAGGGATTATTGACAATCCAAAGTCGTATCAGCTTTGCCAACAATATTATTGTCGAACGAAAATCGAATATTAAGTGTTTGGTTTTATCAACTCTAGACAAGGAAGATTCATCAATGGTGCAATTAAAAAGTAATGGGTCTCTTTTACGTGGAAAGGACAAACAGGTACACTTAGTGACATTTAAAGGAAGCTGGAATCAGAATTCAAAAGTTAACAGTCAAGCTTATTTGAAATTACGTGAAAAATCTCCGCATCACCAGTATAACAGGGAATTTTCGAGCGGAGGTGGGTCTTCGAACAAACGTTGATCAGGACACTTCAAGGAATCGTGTGGTATACCGCATGTCGATTAATAACTGGACACCCTGTATAAATATTCTTGAGTGGAAGATGCAAGATCATGCACACCAATTTCAATTTCCCAAGATATATCGACCTATCTATATTTTCTGGCTTCCTAGCGAAATTCGAAACTGTTAAAATCAATCTTTGAATTTGAATAATGTACTTTAGTCTGCTTATTACTTCACTAACACATACTGCAAAACTCAACAGTTAATATTTCCAGATACCTGCACGAGGTCGATTTACCATTTGTTTTCTTAGACACGGTTTTTACAAGATTTACAAAACTCTTAGTCTTACACCTGTTCCCTGGAAGTACTACTAAAAAAGAAAACTGCACTCGTTCGTGTAAAATTAGCAACAATAAAAGTCTAGCCTCCAGGCAACATCACAACTATGTGATAATTCCAGGAAATACTAGAAACTTTTGCTGCAGAAAAAAAGATCTTAAAGGCAGTTATCCTTACGCCTTGCAATGAGAGACGACGCCCAAACTTCTACAACAGCTAGAGGCAGATTTGATCCTTTTTTTTGTATCCCAGGAAGAGTAACTTCCGTCCATAAGACTACGAGAACATTTTTTTCACCAGCATAAATTTTTAGTTATGTCCACAGCACGCAGAGCTCATTAATTTTAACAAATGACCATAAAAACGCGAACTTTGCTGTGGTTTTCAAGCCACATTAATTGGTTTCTAGTCAGAGAAAGTTTTCCCTTTGCGAAGTAAGGGAGAGTGCCTACCCCGTCCAGCTGTAAAAACCCTTGCGAATATGAGGCTTTAGAGGGATTCTCTCATCAGTGCTTTTACTGGGAGTTATATTTACATTTTTTTGCTGACCTTCTGAAAAGGTTTAGAAGTACGTAGGCGATTGTCCCTGCCTTGGTGAAAGTGTGGTTAGTTCCACAAAAGATCTAAATAAAATGACCCTTCAAACAGGGCTCTACTGAATTCCCACAAATTCAACACATACAGGAAAAGGGAAAGTAGTTAAAATCGTTTCCATTTTTCACTCAGAATGTGCAAACAGGTGAAAAGCCAAGAATTAAAAATTTCAATTCAGAGAAAATTTATTTTGCTCTGTTAATTACTGTCCTATGGAAACTGGTAAAAACTGGAAAAAATGAAAAGATTGTAGATGCAGCGTGCAGGATGCAGGGGGCGGAATAAACGCGAGAAATGCCAGGCTTTTTTTTTGTTACTTTGGAAAAGTTTATACACATTCAACAGTAGGAAATCCAAACAAAAGTTGCACACTTTTCAGCATAAATAACTTTTTTCCCCCTTTTTCAGGGAGAACGAACGTAAAAATGTTTTTTCCCATTATTTTACCATTCTTTTTAGCGAAATTATTTCATGTTTACTTTTGCAACATTTTCAAAACGCATCCGAGTGGAAGTCTCCAAAGCCAACTATGGTTCATTGGGGAAGCAGCTATCCCAGAATTTGAAATTTGCTCCTTTGCTTAAATTGTGGCGCTGTCAGGGCGGATGCATAAAAATTGCAAAATAAAGCGGTTCACTTAATTCAATACGGAAGGTTTTTCTTTTTTTTAACGAGACGATAGCTTTTAAGGTTGGGAAAGGATACAGTTTTATACACCCGGTGATTTTTAGGATCCTTTTTCCAAGTAGAGCGGTGCCAGATTTTATTGTGTTTGCTTTAAGTGAGATGACTTCCCGCTCTAGTTCCTACTTTGCAGACGAATTTCTTGTGACTATAAT
This sequence comes from Dasypogon diadema, assembly GCA_006980735.1. Classification (NCBI taxonomy): domain Eukaryota; kingdom Metazoa; phylum Arthropoda; class Insecta; order Diptera; family Asilidae; genus Dasypogon; species Dasypogon diadema. The sequence goes on from QYTT01092554.1 coordinate 61,007, forward strand.
GGCCCTTCCGCAGATTCTTCTGCAAATCTCCGCTGGTCTTGGCAAGAACCTAAGACAAGGCAGCCCAGATGTATTCACATCACTCATGAAGACATTTCAATTTAATTTCACTTCTTTCTCTTGTTTTCTACGAAATCCCATCAACTTTGTGGGCGGATTGGCCGAACAGGCGTCTTTTTATCTTTTTCGGTTGGTTTTGTGTACACAAAAGTTGGAGGACGAACATAAAAAACACTTCTCCCGCAGTTTATTTTCATTTGGAACATTATGTAAATGGCCAGTTTAGCGTTATGGCATAGTATACAAGGAGAGGGACCTTCTTCAAGTTCATTTTCTTCGTTAAGCAAATTCAGACCACAGAAATGCAAAGGAACTCGCATTTCGAATGAATTAGGATCAAATTAAAAATACCTAAACGTTGTGTAACCATCATGGGAGCAGCGGGAGGTATATTTTAATATTTGATTGTGTCCCTAAATTACGTCTGGGACGTCATGGAAAAGGTTTCCTAAGTGGAATTATTCTAATGAAGAATGTACTCATTTCAGAGCCATCTTAATTTAGGAACATTTTAAGGTATGCTGGGACATGGGACTCGGAGTTAATTTAGTTTGTAAGGAAGTTAGTTTAGAAAGTTTACACGGTCACTAATTTTGTTAAGAAAAAATGGTAAAGGCCAAATTAGTTCAAATTTATGAGTTTTAATAAAGAATTCATGCAGTGAACTCAGGTAATGACAGGCGTGTAAAGTGAAATTTGCAAATTTCCCAGAGTAGTGAACTTATGATGTGTCTGTGGATAATACGTAAGTACGAATTGTCAAAGTCGATTGTTATGTGGTGGCACGCCAGGAGTATTTTTCGAAATTTTTAAAAAATGTACTATTAAAAAGTCTAAATCATCAATTGTACCCAGCGTGAATTTTTCCCATTGATGAACATGTCAATTAACGTCTTTATCTATGAATGTCGAATCGATGTTGTAATTCATTACAGGTATTGGAGAGGGTAATGTGTATGTTCTCATTGAAAGTTTTATAAGAGGAATGAAATTTTGGAACAAGAACCTTTCCTTTCTATACACATTACCGCATCAATGTGGTAATAGGTCAAATGTCAGCTAGGTAATGATGATCTGCACAGGAAGTAACTGCTGGTTTTCTTCTTGTTTTTAGTGACCGGGTTCAAGGCTGGCGATTCCTCATAAAAGAAATCAATTGCACTCTTACTTTGTGAAAGACTGCGTAATTATTCGATAATGTGTAATTAATGGAGTGTCTGCATTGTGTCCCCAAACATTAGGAATACAGGTAGAACAACTCATTAACTGCTGGAAATTGAATGATTGGCAAAATAGTTTTATTTGCACTCCAACAAGTTTATCTAAAACCATAATTTGCTGCATTCCCTGGTTGTAGCTCCTCATTTTAAACTTATCTCTACATCCACAATCATTTTATACTCCTAATATTCATTGCTTGACACATTACTACAGTAGTTAAGTAAATAAAACGATATCCAAAATTTCTCCGGAACCGATCAATTTTCCATTCATTAGTCATCTCCGGACCAAGTTATGATCGAATTAGCAAAAGCTTTCGCAATTGTGTACACGACTGTAATACATTTATGACGGCAAGCAGATTATAAACGAGCTCCAATTTGATTAAGCATGTTTGTGGAATAGATAAATGATGATGGATTAATTAAATGCTTTTCATGCAGACAGGAAGATAGTCTCGCTGCATCGTAGCTGCACTTAATGGTTGGCTTTCCATTATGAAATTTAGTCATGTCAGAAACCAGCAAACAGAAATTTGTAACATTTAGGAATTATTGGCTTTTAGCAATTATACCTTAATTAAATTTCATGAGTTTTTTGAATTTAATTAAGTGTTGGTCATGTGTCATTGTGACAATTTTGGTTCAGTTGATGTTGTTAAGTATTGTGTGAGTTTAAAAATCACTGTCTAATAGAAGTAACACAATTTCACAAAGTATAGAGTAATTTAGAAATTTCGTCCTTACCTTTATTTTCAGTCTTCTAAAAATTTGCGCCTATTCACTGTCGAGGAAAGAAAATCCAAGTTTGCCACCTTTTACTTGTCAGAACCCAAAAGTACATGAAATCAAGTGGAAGCTACTTAAGGGTACTCCTGAATTTCAGCCTGAAAGCTCTTCAAATCTTGTTAGTGATATGGTCACCTCCACCCATAAAACCATAAAAACTTATTGGGGATGAATACATTTCACTTGAGCCGTTTCCTCTGCTCACTTATTACTATTCCAAGGTATACGTAACTTTATGATATGACCTGGGCCTGGTTGCCACAAGCACAGTTCTTGTAGTCTCGCTTCCTCTCCGATATCTTTTACCACAATTTTTGCCGTACTTTCTGGTAAAGCTAAAATTTTATTACCACAATGTTTAATCCCTTTCAATAGGGAAGTATTCCAGATAAATGCAAAAAATGGGGAAAGATACCATTCACAGATCAAGCGGGGTTGGCCAGACCAAGTGAATTATCGAATCTCCGAATTTAGTATTCTTTGAACAAGTACTACCTGCTCCCTAAACACAAGTGGATGTTTCGTTCTAATTGATGCCTTCCTGGTTACTTTGCTAAGTGTGGTTGCTATGAATTTTGCAACTACACATAAGATCCCATCCCAGTAATAGTAACTTTCAGAAAAGTTCTCTGGAAAAGATAAAGCTTATCATTTTCCACCCTCGTCTGGTTAATGTTACCGAGGCTTTTGACCAAATAACATAGCCGTCCGTTTAATATAAACCAATTGACGATGTAAGAGTGCCGTTCTGTTTTATGTTACAGGCTCATTAGATAAATTGATAGGATACGTGACAGACGAGTTAATGTAATTTTCGTTAAAAAGCAGATATAGGGTATTGTGAAAAATTTTATGAAGCTTATTTGAAAGTTGTACTTGGGGTGAAATGATGTGTGTAAGAGCATGATAGAGGGAGGTATAAGATCTTAAGCATTTTGGTTTTTAGAGAGACTATTACTTTGATGTTGTAAATAACACGAAAAAAGCCGTCGGCGTTGTTGGGGCCGGGATTGAACCAGACACCCTCCAATTGCTAGTGAAGTGTATTTTTGTGCAATATTTTTCTTAAATGTTACAAGAAAAGAATTTATAAAATTTATGTGTGTTACAAATTTCCCATTATACTGGAAAATTTATTGAACACAGACGACTTCGGCACATGAGTCTATTGATTTCTTGTGCATATTTTACATTAAAGAGCAAACTAAATCCAAAACCTAATATATTGTGATTTATAGATGCACAAATTTGACCAACGTACATCATCTTATTAGCGAGGATTTTTCTTTACATGGACCTTCTTTTCTCCATCCCAAAAATTTGTTTCTAATAAATGACCAAGGAAATCCCAAACATTTATGCAAAATAAATACGAAGGGATAATAAACGTAGAGAGTTTTGGTTCATTACTTCCTTTGAGCCTAAATGAATCCGGTTTTATCTTTTCAAAGCATTTTACCATTGACAAGGGATAGGATATCATGTCTAAACATTTTGAATGAAATTGAAAAATCGATAGGGACAGATTGATCCATTTTTAAGGATGGGATGATGATGGAAATCTTAGGAATAATTTAGGTGTAATTTTCTTAATGAATTAATGCTTTATTAAGACAGGAATAAGAATCCTGTAAGGAGCTAACAAGGTATTATTTTAAAAATGCTTTCCCTTTAATCGATACCCTTGAAATTAATAATAGGGTGAATTTGATGAGTCCACTTATAAAATTTGCTTAGAAATTGAATTTTTTAGGTTATATAATCGTTTTTGAATATTTTTTTTATGAAAAGATAAACCATAAAACTTTCGAAAGCCTGTAAACATAAAAAGTTGGTATTTAATTATTTTCAAAAAGTTTTTACGGGTTCTTTGAGAAGGGTGGAGACACTATATTTCATGGTATTGGGAAATTTCTATTTTTCGTGTTTATATATACCTACCGAGCTTTGAAGGCCACAGAAACAGTATCTTTGTAAAATTGAGACACTTTCCTCGTAATTTTTTATAGCAAAAAGTAAGTAGGCAAACATCATATCTACCCACATATTTTTTTAATGCTGTAGATCGTTCTACTCTTATTACCAAATGGAATAAAGAGTGTGTGAAGCAGCACAAGTGGAATGGTGGCTTTATATGTAATCACACACTAATGGTTTCCTTCTTAATTAAATAAAACAGCACGACATTAAAAGATAGAACTTCTACTTAGAACGATTCGTTCCCTGTCAAGATGTTTACGATTTGTTACATATTAGCCTATCATTGCTATGACGAACCACTAGATGTGTTTCTTGACTTTCTGATTTCTTTTCCATTAAGGAAATTGGATTGCTTTTTAGTTATGCTCTTTGAGTTGAAAGATTATCCGTTCCTGGAGGGCTTTTTGCTTAATCCATAGAACATGCCTGCCCATATCCTTCTCCCCGAGTAGTGTTCATTTCATAATCTACTTAGCTCCTGTTCCTTGGCATTTAAATTATTAATTTCCCATTTATCCGAAGAATTTCAAACTGAAACGCAATTCTAGATAGGATGTGCTCATGCTCCTAAATCACTAATAATCCCCAGTAAACTGGGTTTTCTATCATATAAACAAGTACCCAGTTAATTTAGAATTTATGAATTTGTTAATCGATCTAACCATCTCAAATTCCCGACAAAAATCCCTTCGTATACTTCATTACGCGAAAATTTTTCACACCCCCAACTTACACTATAAACAACTTTGAGAGACATGGGACCAAAAATCAACTTAATGTGGTCCCTAATGTGGGGCACATCTTCTAAGCTGTGCTCATTCTGGCGTGTTATCTTGGTCACGTTCCTCAACTTTGGCTGACATGTGACATTTCACCAGGCACTTTAAGAGATTTTGCACGTATTCCTTATTGTGGAAGCGGATGCTACCGGCTCCACTTTAAAGGGCAAAAACTCTTGAAATGAGCACGTACCGCTCAATGAGCTCCCCAAGGATTAGTCGGGATTTATTCAAATTGAATTATCACGAGAACAGGCATCCTTCTCAAGTTCGGGAATGGTAGAGAGTTATCACATTGGACAGATGCGAGATGGGCTACTGTCTCATGGGTGCTTGAGAATCGATAAATTAACTTCTAGTAGTCATCCCTCGTCTTGTAGCTATGATGAAACACGTAGGCTAATAAGACTCTTCAAAGGGTCGTTTGTCACGAAGTTTCGTGCCTTCAAAAGAACTTTTCGTCTTTGTGGGGGAATTCTGGTGTTTTTATAGGGGACTCTTTCCTTTTGATTAATTGCAGGCAAAAATCTCCTTTTGAACTTTTCCCTACGCCAAATACCAAAAGATGTTCATGCCCAACCACGAAAGATCCAACCTTTGAACCCATAGATGTGGTGACCTCATTAGGTGATGCCGTCAAATACTTAAGCACAACACTAGATGCTTCTTAAAAAATTACTTTCCCCAGAAAGCGCCTACAAACAAATACTTCATGTTCTCCCCACTCCTCGCTGCATTGCAAGAATTAAGGGTGGGAAGGGTTGCTTCTGCACAAATCCATTCTCTCCGACTTTTGGAATATCACCTTGACTGCTATGTAATGATTACTTCCGAATTTAATTAGTCAGTAACTTAGTAATGCCGATTCATTAACGTCCTCGACCGACGTTTTCTAAAAGGGTAAAGAAATTATCAGAACTGCTTACGGAGGGTTTTTTTTCGGATGGTAGCCACGTTGCCTTCTTCTGTGAAACGTTCTCGATTTGATGGGTTTGTAACGTTCAACTAATTACGTTGTCATTGCAAATAAACGACCTCATTAAGGGACGACAGACACTTTTTTCGCGAATTTAAACCAAGAAAAAAAGTGCTTCTTACACTTTTATGAGAGCAATTCTTTACCCTGGGTGAGAAGGGATAGACTGACTCTTCGTTTTTTGAAAATGAACAGCTCAGCGGTGACCTTTCAAAGGTTTAGAATGAAATTTTCCAACAAGGTTTTCTGCAAGATATTTATATTTGCAGATATTTGCTGTTTTTGAGGGATTCGGAACTTTATGAATGCAGTGGAAAAAATATTGTGTAAATGGATATAAAAGTGTTATAGCTCCTCATCTTGGAGCCTTTTGATTTTAAGCAGGTCCTGTTTTCTAGAATATTTTTAAATTTAATTTTGAAAACGTAAAATTTATTAACAAAGCTTGCATCGACCGTTTTATGTTTTGCTCCTACTGCATTTAAATTAGACAAGGTTTCGTTTAACTTGCAAATGATTTGATTTAATCTGGAAATGGTATAAGTCAAAATTTGACACAACTGGCACAGTTTTCCTTCTCAAACCCTCGATCTGATAAGATAATATACTTATAGTAGGTTGCTCGGGAAATCTTCCTGCCTCGGTGGCACGTTGAACGGATTTCTCACCATTCCCTACATAAACTAGATAGGTTATGGTGAATTGTATAAGAGTTAATACGTAGTTGAGTAGAAAACCCGCTTTTGTGGTTCGAATTTGTCCCCACTGAACTTACATGGGACATCGATAGACGGACTTTTATGAGTAATTTTCTGACCTAGACAGAAAACAACAATTAAATCAAATTAAATTCAGGCTACCAGGCCTTAAGACTTCCTCTCTCATCTCTCATATTTCAAAATAAAAAATTTGTGATGGATTGCTGCGAGGCCCAGATTTATTCAAATGCAAAAATTCCTCAGATCTGTGTACCTTTGCATGCCTTGTACAACAGTGAAGTATTTGCTAAAATTGGGGTAGTTTTGTTCAGTCCTATTCCCAAGTAAAAGGAATTGCTGAAAAATGAATGGTTCCACATTATGACTTATGTCAGTGATATATTTCCCAGCATAAGTGTCTCAGCCATCGTCCTGATAGATGACATTTCACTTTGCCGAATATCCTGGATTTATGAACGGACATTTCCTGATTTGACCCACTTTACTAGCTGTGCCAGCCAACCTCTTTCACTTGTAATTTCAGACATCCGCTGAAATAGGTTTCAATACGACTTAATCCCGACCATAAAAGCAGAAACTGGAAAATTTTCTTAATTAAAATTTTCGACACTTACCGAATAGCTCCGGATGACCTATGCTTCCTAAGAAATCCCGCTACATTGGATAACATGAAATAGCCCAGACAACATTTAAGGGTTGTTCCAAAGTTTTCGATGGTTAGCAGTAAACTCTTGGAAACTGCTGCTGGTCTGTTTAGAAGTTTCACCCACCCATAAAAACGACCTCTAATTGCATCGCTGTGGGTGTGAAAATGGTAATCCTCTCTTAACCAAGAACTCATGTTTTTAGGACATTAGAAGCAGAGGATACCGGCTGTATCTAACATGCAAATGCTCTCCGTATTGCCTGTATCTCAACATGCAAATTAAGCCCTGACCCTTTTTTGTGTGGAACTGTCTAGCTGCGGTGTTGAATATGTTAATTACGCTAATTTTAAAATAAATGCGGTTTATGTATTCGAGCTGGTGCGGCTGGTATTCTGTGTGTTTTTTTTTATTAAATTTTATGAAAACAATTTTGGTAAGTTCAAACAAAGCCTTTTGGGTAATTATGGAATGTCGACAAACGTCTGTGTGTTGGTTGATATTTTAATTTTAAAATATTGAAAAACATCAGGAAAAAAAATCAATTCGGGCCATTAACCGCGTTATGGATGGCTTTGAATTAATATCCGCTGATAACCTGCCCTAAATTCATTTACGGCCGTAATTCATAAAATTAAAATTTTTATCATCAAAAACGATTTTTGTCCCAAATATTTGCTGCTGATATGCAATCCAAAGGATGGATGCAACCGCTCTCAGAGTGACATGGCTTGATTGATACCAATACACAGCTGCAATATTTTTATACTTAGGGATGCAAGGAGGGGTGGACACTGGCTACGTATAAAACTAAGTCTAGTATTTTTATGGGAACTGACGGGGAAGATTTTCCAAGAAGGAAAATATACAGGCTATTCCTACTTTGAGTGGGCATTGCGAATGTTTAGAGTAACTTTTAATTGAAAACTGATCGAATGGGAATATATTTCCATATCATTAGCAAATTTCAGATAAATTTTAACAAATACGCTTCAGGGAGCGAGGTATTTCGTTGTTTTTTATATTTCACATTTAGCAGTGGGTTCATAAAATGTTTTGATACGGATAACTTTCTGCTACAACCCGTTTAAAACTTTACAATCAATATTTGATAGAAGTGGACCAGGACGATTAATACAGGCGAAATACAATACATTCAGCACTAAAAGTAAATACTGTATCTACAATATTACGGTAATGTAACTAATTCGAGCATTACAAATTTCAAAAGCTTAACTTAAGAAGATTGATTAGGAATCCTTTGCATACCTCTTTAAACAAACATAATTTCAATAACCTCTTTCCTCACCTAAAGTGATTTTAATCCTATATATAAATATCTAACCAGATGATGTGGAATATAATGGGAAAATTGAATAAGTTTCTTGGAAACACATCAGGTAAAATTTCTTTCAAGTGCTTCAACCCCATTAATATGAATTAATTAATTAGTGTGGAAACTACTGATGAATATTCCAAACCTGATGGAACTAACGATACAACGCAACTGGCTTTCTATTTAAGCAAACAAGAGTTTTTAATACCCTTGTAATAATAGATAATAGTAAAAATGTTTAGAAAAAGGTTACCTTTAATTTTAATTAATTTTAAGTAATATCTTGTTATTACTTTTGTATAAAAACATTAAAGTAAAGCGAGATTTGTATAAAAATATTCACAGAATCACTTAAATACATTTTCGATATCACATCCAACATCTGTGCGTTTCTTATACTTACGTAAGAAATATGTAAGGTTATTTGCAAATGGTAGGAACAGCAAAGGCACTACATGACTTCCCTGTGGCATGCCTGATATTTCCATTAAATATTTTGAAAGTTAGATTTTTTTTACATCTACTTAAGCTACTGCCGTTTTAAAATCATAAATAATATGATTAGTATGGATAGTCAGCATACATGTGAACAGAGGCATCAAATACGATAAGGGGAAGGTTATTAATAAATAGGCAAAAAAGAAGCGGGCCGAGTATAGAGCCTTGAAGCACAGCACAGTGGAAGGTCTTAGATTCAGGGATCAGGTCATTTACTTTCACAAATTGTATTATTGTGCACTTACATAGGCTGTGGATATTATTTCCAAGTTTACTAAGATGCAGTTGGTCCATACATACCCAAAGAGGTCTGCCAGGAATACCAAATAATTCATTACTCCACTGTGGACTATCATAAGTCGTCCCAAATGAACCACAAATAATCATACTCTAATATAAATCTGAAATTTTCAATTTTATATCTTTAATCTTGAACGAACCTTCCTAAATAAATTTAATTAATATCTCAATGTAACTCATCCGCTTTTCATTCACTGTCCCACAAGGAAAGCCATTAAGCCACTAAGTGGCAATAAAAATTGATTTCGAGTTAAAAAGCAATACCCAAAAAATGATAACATTTCACTGATGAGATCATAAGTGCAAAATGTGGTAAATTTATATAACGCCAAATGAGAAAAGCTACGGAAATGTAACATATGTTGAAAGGAAGATAAAAGCGTTTTCCACTTGTCTGCCGGGTGAAGTGGTTAAATTCCATTCACGATCACAGGGAAAACACCATGAGCAAAATTCGCATAGATAACGACTTTGCCAAAATGAAACATGATTGCGGCATATAACGTTCCATAAAATATATATTTTTTGGAGGGGGGAACCAGGTAAGTGCTCATATTGTTAAATTTCAAAGGAACAAAAGTTTGTTCGGTGCTCACGTGCTTGAAATTTAATTTTATGAGTGATTACAAAAGAAGTGTAATTTATTTTACATTTCCGGGCAGTAAAAGCTCTGGAGTACCTTGAAACCTCTCAACTAGTCAGGATAGGCTTTCAATGAAGGTTGTTTAATTTGTGGATGGTATAAAAATTGAGAGAAACCTTTTAATGATGCCTTTTGTATGAATAAATTAATTTTCTTAGAAACGTACTTCAGTTCAAGAGCTTTGGATCACTTTACACACAGCACAACTTGGGCGGAGGGGAATTTAAAGAATTTTAGGGAACATGAGATTTGGAAATTTTAACTTGACAAATGTTCCAAATAAGCAACAATTTTCGGTATAAAATTTTTACTGTGCAACATCCTAATGGCTTCGGAAGTACAATAATTATTGTCAGTCAGTAGAATTGAACTTTGTTTTTAACTTCGGTTGATTTAACGGGTGACTCGTACTGAAAACTTCCCCCAGAAATCGACGAGTTACCGGTGTCTTGTGCTATAATCCCCTTCCATAAGCCAACGACGAGTCACCGGTGTCTCATGCTTAAAACCTCTCCCACAAGTCACCTAAATCTAAATCCGATTTAAATTAGATATATCTATTCTTCGAAATTCCTTCGAGTCCTTTAAAAATTATTACAATTGCTTTGCAGATTTTTGCATATCAGCTCCACATTCGATTCAGTACAGAGCAAAATCAGACCCTTGTTTGCAGAAGAAAAATGTTTTATGGTTCTGTAAAGTCATTTTCATTTGTAATTAAAATTAAATCGAAGTCTTCGTAGAACGGGCAGTGTTGACAACACACAAGATAAGACCAACAACAGATAAAGGGGTTTCTATAGAACTTGATTTATGTTGACTTTCACAAATATCAAATTTAATTATACTTGGAAGCCTGCACCTCTGTTGATTTCTGCCGTGTTATTCCCATAATTATAAAATAAACCCTGGTTGACAGCAAATACCATCTTTAGAGAGAGGGAAGGAGAGTCCGGAAATTTTCAAAAGAAAAGCAGAATGCACCTTCCTATATGCAAAAGGCTCCATACCTTATAGGGATTACTATGGTATTGTTTTCTATTGTAGAGCACATACTGCAGGATGTGAGTGAAAGAATCATCCTAGAGGAAGAATCACTCTGTGATATTGAATTATAGAACTCTAAATGCAAGAGCAGAGGAATGCTGTAGTAGGTACAAACATTCCAAAGAACAAGAATTTTGTGAGAAAAAAGAAAACCCCAAAGTTTATTTAGATGTTTTGTATTTTAGGGTAGTATTTTCAGACAACATAGATGTACGATACTTTTGTACGAAATTCAATAGTGTACTGATGGAAAATAATCTTGAAGACGATTCATTCAAAATTAACTGTTCTATTTTTGGGGAAAAAGAATTTTGTCGAAATAATCAATACCGGATTGATGAATGGCAATATCAATATCAAATCCAGTCCCAGAGGCTAGCTTTTTTCGTGTCCATATCTTTAGGATCGTTAAGATAAATGTTTGCAGAATTTACCATCATTGAGAAGAAAGAAAAATTTACACTGAAAATGAAGACTGTGCACGGTTCAAAGATTTTGGCTATAGAGCATAAATCAGAGATTGGTCTATAATTCGAAATACAGTTTTGAGGGACATTCTTGTGTTGGGGAATTATAACAGAGAGAGCGTCCATTTCAAGGCTTCGGGAAGATACTACAAAAACAGAATAGAAACGAGAGAGACACAATGCTGGAGATTTGGCTCGAAAGCAAAGTTCCGTCAAAAAATAAGTCCAAGTTTTAAAGAAAATTTAGCGGAAGCATTCTCAACAAGGTATAAACCTTACAACTAGTATCACAGCCAACATTATTACAGTTACCAAAATTGCTCAAAGTTTTTATCCATATAGTTCTGAAATAAGCTTATTTTAATTTCCACTACATAAACCAGTCAAAAATCAATTTTCATTTTATCGTACCACACCATTAAGAAAAAAATAAATAAATAAAAAAAGGGAGAATTTAATTTTACGCGCCATCAAATTTGTTCACAGGGTAAAATTCATAAGAATACCAAAAATAATTTGTACAAGAACTGGTGTAGCCCACATAAAAGATACACCCACACATGGAAACCAATCTATTCTCGTATTTCTATTAACATTCCTGGAACATGAGGTGTGGGTTAAAGATGCTTTCATCAAGCATCCACCTTAATTCAGAGAGATGCTTTTTAGAAAACACCTGGCTCTGCATTGCCACAGAATAGCATGGTTTTGTGAACCCTTTGAGAGCTTATTTTGTTACAATCATGGTACAGTTCAAGAATTTCATCGATGGGTTTCGCAGAGTGAGTGTAAAGCATTTCTCTGGAATTTGGTAGTTTTATTACTGGAAAAAATTCTAAAGGCTAAAAGAGGTGAAATTATTTCAAAGTTGTTCTGATTGGGTTTTTTTTCTGTGTTGTGTACGGTATTTTGCACTAATTTATAAAAAAAGTACTATGAACTCTTTCTAAAAAGTAGTCCTTACATCACCTAGGAATATGGTAGGTAGAAATTCAGGGATTTTCCACTTCAATTTTCAATTCAATTCCCAGGTGAAGGCGAATTTCAATAGAACTCCAGCATTCACAATAGGCTCACAGTTCCTTCCGACACAATTGGAAAGCGGTAACCTTTGCTCCTTCTATAGTTATGTAACCTCAGCGGTATTCGCATATTTCTTAAAAAGGTCAATTTTCACGTTTTTCTATTGTTTCCTTTAAAGGTTCTTCCCAGGAGGAATCTTATGTGGCCTCTACCTTCATAATGAACTCTTACAATGTGTGCTGTGTGTGCTTTTCAGAGAATCTTGCGAGTACCCAACAAAATGTTGAGGCGATCAATACGGGTTTGTCTAGACGGATAAGTAAATGCCTTGAAAGTGATGAGGCTTTCGTCCTTATTTCAGTATATCCTTCCGTGACAAGGAATGAATGATTTTTAGTTTTCCCCGGAGTGGATGATTGAGCTGTGTGAAAAATGCAAAAGCCTTGCTTCCGAATATGTTGTCCGCCTGTAAATTATGGATTGCAATTCATCTTTGGGCCAAGGAGGCGAGATAATGGAGAACTCGTGTTTTTATTTCGCATACCAAGAAAGGAGCAGTAATACAATAACCTAAGAAGATATAATTTTGGAATGAATTGGGGATTGGGGAAAAGATTTTTCGAAGTAACCTCTGCCCCATTAAATATTTATTGTTTCCCTATCAGCAAAAATTATACATATAATGACCACAATTCCACGTCACTTATTTCTCAAAATTTTGCGACTGGCCTTGTGGCAACAGATATAATATTGATCCTAATTAATGTGTTTGTTCCAGCTTTTAGGGCTTTCCTTTAAAATATTTTTCTAATCTGTTCAAAACTATCAAATAAGTTTCTTAAGAGCAGGTCAACCCTCGGGGGTTGAATTCTCCAAAGATCTGATAGACGACATGTTGAGAGAAATATGCTTTTGATTGAAATTTGATTTCACCTAAAATTAACCCCGCAAGCTCAGGATTATAGATTTAGTCTTTGAGCTCATTTAGTCTATTCTATCTATGTCAGTGAAATTTCCTTAGAGACTAGAGTCCAATGTTTCATATTATACGCCCCAGGCTATCCTTGGACTCTCTCGACTAATCCAGTAAATCCTAGTGCGCTGTCTCTAGCTGTCAACAGTAGTTCTGGGGGAAGGTCTCCCCGAATGTAAATCAAATATGAGAGTAGAGCAGACGATTAAACTTACGGTGTGGGAGGTCAAACCGTACCAGCGGCTGGACAAGGTGCGAAAATTAACCCGCAGTCGTTGACATCATACGAATGCAGTTTCAAAGCCAAGTTAATAGTCCACTCGAAGTAAAAAGTTACACATGCAAAAGTAGAAGAGGCAAAATCTTTTGCAAGGCGCTCAAAGGTGCACAGAACTCCATAGCTTGGTGGTCTGTGCTTATTATTTGGGTGTTTCCAATTGCGATGGTAAGGCAAGTCATCCATATTAAAAAAGCGAAAGTCGGGCGGAAACATGTCAACAAGGAAGAAAGATTCCACACCTTGAGTAGATGGAAGAAGGTGTGGGACAGCAAAGAAAGGGGACGATATTCTGCCAAATTCCTGAAAAGGATCAGGTTGCGACTGGGCAGAAAATACGATGAAATAAGTTACCTTCTCACATCGTTGATGCTTTAGGTACTACTTCCATAAAGTTGGTAGAGTCGACTCAACAAAGTGGAGTGCCCGTATTGTAGGGATGGTAGGGACGACGCCGAGCACACGCTTTTTATCTGCAACCAATGACCGGAAGTAATGTCGACTGGAGTCCTCGGAGACTCGATATTGTACCCTTCCCACTCCTGCAAATGGTTTCACAGACCTTAGAATCAGTTGATTCATATATCCGATGGATAAGACGAAAGTGTTATTGAAATGTAGACGTTCTCCTTGGATTTAAATACCCGCTTTCTGTGTTTTCGGTGGAAAATCTTTTCATTTCCTGTCATAATGCTGTCCAAAATCGGATGATGCTTACTCTCTGTTGCATGCCGTATCAATTTTCCGAGTTTTGATAACTTCCTGGAATAGCTTCAACTTGAACAGAGTACAGTGTCTAAATTGACAAGAGTTGCAGTCGTATTGGTTTCTAGCGTAGTTCGTTATTAGTTTGC
>QYTT01092554.1:75611-121973 GCA_006980735.1 Dasypogon diadema
GCAAGCTCAGGATTATAGATTTAGTCTTTGAGCTCATTTAGTCTATTCTATCTATGTCAGTGAAATTTCCTTAGAGACTAGAGTCCAATGTTTCATATTATACGCCCCAGGCTATCCTTGGACTCTCTTGACTAATCCAGTAAATCCAGTAAATCCATAAAGTTGGTAGAGTCGACTCAACGAAGTGGAGTGCCCGTATTGTAGGGATGGTAGGGACGACGCCGAGCACACGCTTTTTATCTGCAACCAATGAGCGAAAGTAATGTGGACTGGAGTCCTCGGAGACTCGATATTGTACCCTTCCCACTCCTGCAAATGGTTTCACAGACCTTAGAATCAGTTGATTCATATATCCGATGGATAAGACGAAAGTGTTATTGAAATGTAGACGTTCTCCTTGGATTTAAATACCCGCTTTCTGTGTTTTCGGTGGAAAATCTTTTCATTTCCTGTCATAATACTGTCCAAAATCGGATGATGCTTACTCTCTGTTGCATGCCGTATCAATTTTCCAAGTTTTGATAACTTCCTGGAATGGCTTCAACTTGAACAGAGTACAGTGTCTAAATTGACAAGAGTTGCAGTCATATTGGTTTCTAGCGTAGTTCGTTATTAGTTTGCATCAAATCCCACAGGCTTTCGTAAGTAAGACTGTATTTATCTCCATTTTCTATGTATGCGCTTTACAGCTCCATTAATTATGGAATGATTTGATATTTGGATTGCACTGAGTCCACTTGACGTAATCAAGTTTTAGCAAAATATGTTTGGAAGGAACAAAAATGCTCAAATTTCAGGATATCTAGAACTTCGTCAAGGAATTTATTCCGAAACAATTCCACTTCTGATTCCCACTCGTGACTTCAGTACTCAGAAAATTGCAGGCGGAAGAACGAATTCAAATATACACATCCCCCTTTAAAGTGTATGTTTACTTGTAACCATACTCCAGGGAGGCGAGAAAATATGTTGGTATTACACGATACCTGAAAACAAATAGCAATCAGCTAAATTCACCTGGCAACCAGACCACCCTTAAAGTTCTCTGGGCCATAGGGTAGATGCATACCTGTTTGTTAGACAACTGTCCACCTGACTTCAATTTTCCGCAACTGGTTTACCATAATGTGAGTCGGAAGCTCATTGTACTTCTAACATAGGTTATGCAGCATATGAAACAGAATCTTAACATCTCCACATATACTCACAGTCGGCACGATAGTGTTCCGGAGGAAGCTAACTTCGTTCCTGAATTGGAGTACTCATCTGCTACACGGAGCTAGAATTGAAACAACTTTGAAGTGGTCTATTAACAAAGTGTTGAAACCACCCTAGCGAGTATGTAGGATCTATTTGTAGCCCTGTAGTCTGATGAAATTCACGTGGTTTGGAACGGTAATATCGTATCTGTCCTCATTGTACTGAACAAGTTTATTGAAGTTTTCCCACTTTAAGCGTTTGGGTCAAAGTCATAAACTCGTATAGTCATCGCAGGATAAAAATTTTCGTGTCTGGACTTAGCAATGACCATTTTCTGCGATATTACATTGTTGTAGAACTCTTGAAATCCTGAAAAAATTGTTAAGGAGAGTGGCGATTTTTTCTGGTTAAATCCTCCCGAAAATCAAGGAAATTGCTTCAAGTACTCAAGGCATTTCGTGACCATTTGCATAATGATACCTGCCTAAAAAAATTAGGGCATAAGTGTGTTGGAAGAGCAGTCAGCAGTTAGGGTAGAAAATTTTTTCAAGTTGGATGCGAGACCCACTCAGATTTCTGGGAAACAAATGGAAGGCGTTCTGAGGACTAGTCTGGTAAAGGTTATTGAAGAATTTCCGGAACGGATTATACTGTAGGATAAAAGAATTTTACGCGATGAAATTTTCAAACAGAGAAAAACTTTCAACTTCTTGAGTTTGAAATGAAGAGGGAAAGTTTGACTGGACATTGAAAATTCTTGTAAAATATTATATTGATCGCTTTTTAAGTGTATAAGCTCAGGTTTTGCAGGTTTATCGTAAGTTCTGTGTTTATCCAAAAGTGCAGACGTTAAAGTATCATATTACTGCTCCACACAATCTGACGACGACTTGGCCGAACTTTGCCCAAAGAAATCCGATTAATCGTTAAGGAAGCCATCGAAATGGAAGCCATGCCACTTAACGCGAATTAAAACTTAATAAAATTAAATGATACTGGTGCATAGTTATGGGTACTGCCTACTTCTAGATGAACGTAGGATTTTTCACACCATAAAATCTCCTCATCACGTCATGAATAATTTTCCACCAGCCATGAGGCGTGTTCTATAGTCAGACTGCAAAGACAGGCAAGGCGAACAATGGTGATCATTAAAACTGCAAACCTGGCCCTAATTTTGAATTAATGGACTCGAGTGTTATTATCACGCTTGACCCTAGTCATTTGACTTCTACTCAGTATCACGTGCAAAATCCTGGAGAACTTACTATCCAAAGAGCATATAGCTGTGTTCAACTGGTTTCTAATTCACATTCCACTCGGTGACTCCAAAATCCCTTTTATATGCATGACAAGCATGAGTGGAATCCTCCCCTTGTGGTGCAAACAAATTTCATATGCATGTCAAATTGTTTTTTTTTGTTAGCATGTCCCAAAATTGGTTGCATTCCCACAGTGGAATGGACATAAATTTCGTTTTATTTTCAGTCACAAAAATGAGGATTCACTGGTTGAATTCTTTTGCTCATTTCAAAGTATGATTTGCTCACAGGGATGGTATCTGTTTCTCTTGGCACTGGATAAGATAGAAAGATGGAGAAGTAGAATTTTGCACTCAAGTCATTCACCGGTAATTGAATCAGGGCATCTGTCAATGACAACAAATTTAGAGCTCAAATGAGTGGGGGGATAGCGAGTAAGAAAGGACCTAATGGACTTCCGAGCTTTTTGTTTTTGAAGGACATTTCGAATGAACGTTGTAAGGTTAAAGATTTTATAAAGGGACTTAAGTATGATCCTCAGTTCAGAGGGTAAGGGTACTTGACTATTACTGTCACGTTCAGAAAATGCTCTGGGAGTATGAAAAGTTCCTTGAATTATTTTCGTTTGAAGCCAACATTCCTATTAGCAACCTATCATTTCAGAACTTTTAAGCACTTGAACCCGGTGGGCTTCATTATTTGTAACGCAGATTGCTCTGAGAAGGTGCAAGTATGAAGGGCTCTACTATACAGCATTTTAATCAGGAGCTTTAGGAAGAACTTTTCCATACTTTTAGAATATGTAATGATAACAAAAATCTGCTTTTAGAAAAGATGCGGGGTAATATCGATTTTTAGAAATCTACTTTCCTGTTTTCGGTTCAGAGAAACTGGAAGTACTGTCTTAACACGTAGTTTGAATTGTAAAATATTATCTATATCTATTTTAAGGCCGTGAAACGTGAAAGGTATCTTGTAATTCATTCATTGCAGGTTTTGACGACTGAAAAGTCTGGACAAATTAGACGAACAAGCGCCCAGAAATGAGACAGATCTATACAGAAGCTTGCAATAAATGCAATTCCATGATTAGTAAAGCCAAGTACGGCTATGACGTAAGAAGAAGAGAAGAAGAGGCAGCCAAGAACAATTTCACCACATTTTCTATACCACCCCTTTATTCATAGTGGGATCCATTAGAAAGGGCAAATATACTGGCTGCGAATTTTGCTCCAAGTTCACACCTTCCTCCGACTATAATCAGGAGCCGCTCTATTTCCGCACGCATAGGTTTATAAAGTACATACTTGCGAATCTCGACCATGTTAAAAGCTACTAGACCTGATAATACCACGCCCCTGAAGTGCTGCGCCTGTTTCTTGGCGAAATTTTGGAGGTTCATCCAAGTCCTGAAAAGAGAGAGGCAAGCGATCCTTCTAATTATTAGACCAATAGACATCACTTGAATCATGGCCAGGGTTTTTGAGACGCTTATAAACGCTCAATTAATGAAATACCTCAAAACGATTACCAATATAGTTTTATTTGTCGAACGGTTAACTGGTGGCTTGATGAAGTTCATAACTGAGCACTGGTATCAACGCCTCCGCAATTTTAGCAAGTTGGGGATAGTTGAGTTTGATATCTCGAAAGTCTCATCTTCTTGACAACAGGCCGCTGCTGTAAATGGTTCGATGCAGCTTCTGTTCACTAGAAATTAAAATCTCGCTCCTATTGCAGAAACCCTTCCAATGCCTTAAAAAACCACAAACAAAAACACCACTGGTAACCTAATCCTAATTAAAATCCAATTTTTGTCCCATTTCGTGTTACTTCTTTTGTTTCCACATTCCCCTTCATCTTTAATCCCTTTAGAACGGTTACGAAATTAAAAATTCTCTCACAATATTTACAAAATTTTTTCCATCCCCAGCATTCGACATGTGTCCCCAATTTGACAAGCTCCACCACGAACCTTTGAGCGATGCGGGGTAAACAAAAGATTTTTAATGGAAAAATAAGTTAATTTCTCTTTCTAACTTCTTTTGTGTAATTTCCCTTTTAATGATCAAAGCTGAAGAGATTTTCATGTTTTTCCCTTCTAATTTTTTTGTAATTAAACTTCCGTCCATTCGAAAGTTGATGGTGAATGGAGGAGCTGTGGGCAGACTTTGAAAGAATCCATTTTTTTTTTTTGCTTCATTCATGGAGTAATTGACTCTTCTGCTATTTATTTATTTTCCGGTAAGCTTTTAGAAGGAAAATAGCTGGGAGTAACTTTGGTTGTACTTTCGACATTTTGGCAAAATCGAGGCAGGCACTTCCATAATCGATGGAGCATTCAACGCAAATTCACTTGTGGTTCCATGAGAGAAAGTTTTACTTTTCTGCGGGAGTTTTTACTTCTTTTGAATTTAAATGTTTTGTTTCCCTTTTAGAGGCAATAGTAAAATGGTAAAAATTCTTTTCCCATAGTAATGGTCGTTTAAAATGCTATTTATACTCTTAGAATACGGAATTTAATATTCTTCTCATGGGATAACGAATTATCGTTTTACTTCTTACGCGCACTTATGTACCAATTTTTGCCGATTTTGAGTTTTATGTTTGCTTTCCTATTACTTTAAGGCGAAGGCATTTTATGGAAATACATCAAACTTTCAGTACCTAAGAGTTCAATCCATAAACCAATGAGGTTGAGGTCGTAAGAATTTTATAGTGGCGGTTGAGAGACTCCAGTCAGTTTTTTTATGGATCAGTTTTTAAATCAGGTGGTGCACCTTAAGTGTGGTTTCTGCTCGAACACTTACAAATGCATCTTTTACAAACGACATCATAAAACTTTATGAGTATGGTTTATATTTCAATTTTCTGGAATAAATCATTCTCGTAGGAAGGAAATTACTAAAACCAGAAATTTAGATGACTACATAACGATAATTTATGGATATTAAATTGATGGCGTTATCGATCCTTCCATAAGACGACATCATTTAATTCACGGTTGGTAGAGTAAAGTAGAGTATCTACAAAGTTGGAGCAATTTCACTAAACATTTGGAATTTATTAGGGATGTGAATTAGTTTCCGTCGCTCATTTTTAGATGGGAAAAGATCATACAGAACAATGGAAAATATTTTGATTGATGTGTTTTTTTTTGAATATAAATGGACAAGCCCTCTGCTTTTTCATGGTCCTTCGAACCGGACATGAACCAGCGACGACCTATGGATCTATAGTCATAAATGAGTTTTCAAGGAAAAAGTGCTGAAAATTAATTCACACCCCTAATAATAAATATGTTAGGCGATTAACTGAGAAAACTTTAGACATAACAGCTCTGCTAAAACACCTTCATATAATTGATAACGAACTGCAAATACGTACCAAACGATCTATCCCAAAATAACGATGATTTTACTTTATGGATGCCACATCACAAGGGTATTTGCGGTAATGAGAAGGAAGACGAGCGGCTTGGGAAATGGATGAATTTGACCGAATCTCTTCGGGCGTAGCACAGACTGGACGTGTGGGTCGTAATCCGGATTGCGAGAACGACTAAGATACTTTGGGGTCACTAAATGCCACTTGAATATCAAAACCTCTTGGATTAAGTAACCAATCATTAAGAATGTTGATCTTCACCTTTACAGGGCGCAGCTTCTTGAGGGCACGCCAACTTAGAATTTGCTGCTAAAATAATGCTGACTGTAGGGGATATGGGATTTTCCTGTGTCCCAGCAAAATACATGGCAGATATATGGGATGGACACTGCTTCCTTGATGAAATTGACGAAGCAGTCGAAAAGTGGTGGGAGCCCATCCTAGATTTCGTTAAGTCGACCGAGTGACTAATAGTACCCGTTAGCCCTTTTCGTCTTTTTCTTGCGTGGATGAATAATGGATCTAGTAATTGCCTGATTTTCTCTATGCATCTTTTGAATATGGCGATTTGTTTCGGGTTTTAAGCACGTCCACGATTACAGTCTGTTAATATGAGAGACTAAAAGAGATTTTCAATGGAGTGACTAGCCACAACCACTAGTGAATCGTGATCTGATCAGTATGATAATAATTACTAATACTCTACTAATAATTTCAAAATTAAATTCCCATAAAATAAAACGTGTAAGAATCCTCACTCTGCAAAAAAAAATTGCATAAAAATTTTAAATGAAATGCGCCTGCTATGGTTCTTTTCAATAAAAATCCCTACAGAAAAGGAAAAATTTAATGCCTTTCTGGTGCCAAAGAACGAATGTCTTTTGGTCGTGAATAAGTCAGGAAAAGAATTCAAAAGCAGCAGCTAATACTCTACCTGTCCCGAATTTGTACCTTTCTCTGCTTTACAAGTAATTACAATTTTATGGTCGTAAAAACGAAGTATATGGGGACATTTTTACGGAGATTTTATTGCTCTCACAGGATAGACATTACAAAAAGCAATTCCCGTTTAAGTTTGTATATCAGGAAAGTTTGCAGAACGACATGAATTTGTTTATTTGAGGGTCCATGCTTTGCTTTCTGGTAGAATTCACCTTCAGGACGATGATACTTTTGTAGAAGGACAATTTTTATTTCTACACATCCTGTCTCTAACGATTTTTTATGATTCTCCCAGGAAGCATTGTCGACAAAATGTAAAATAAATTGGCCAGCACGATAGGAGCAGTATTTTTGAAAGAGATTTGTAAACAAAAGTAAATTGCGAATAGTTGGTCCAATGTGGTTTGATTGCAATGTTCTAGCTTATAGTGTGATTTTTGCTGTTATAGTAACACAAACAAACACGTGTACAAACCCTTTCCAACATATCCAGTAAATCTGACTAAAAACTCCAATTTTCAATCAATATCAGATTTATTAATTATTAAATAAACCCCAGATTAGTTTCGTCCCACTAAATCCCATGGGCTTTCCTCGCCCCACTAGTTGCTCGGTTCATTGAATCCATTTCGTTCTGCTTGGAGACCACATCATTCCAATAATGGTGGGAAAGTCAAAGGTCATCCCGTAAAAAATTATTTTGATCCCCTGTTTAATAATTAATTTACGCAATTTGCTGACCATTTAGGTGGAGAAAGAAGGTAACTGCTAGCCGGTTGCTGCAAATTAATTATTTCCACACCGTTTACCGTATCTTCTGCGCTTTTAATTACAGAAAAATGATCGGGATTGGCCGCTTACATTTATTTGATGGCAATTTTCGGTCCATTTATCTTCCGTCCCTTCTGATTGAAGTGCTTATATCAGGGAAAATCTGTCAGGACAGCACTCCTGTCTTAAGTGAGACAGAGTGTCCAATATCCCTTGGCCATTTATCTACTAGTAAAAAGTAGCAGTTAGTGGGAAGTTTCGCTTCCCTTATACCGGGAATAGGGAGGGAGTTTCAGAAAAGGATATTAATTGAACGTTCTGTCTCATCTGGGAAGTATTTTTTCTAGTCCCTAGAGTCGTTTGGAATATGCTATCAGGAATGATAATAAATAAACGAAAAATTGATTTCTTCTCCAAGGGAAATTTTTGTCTTCCTTTGAGATTATTGCATCCGTTGGACCACAAAAGGGCGATCAATTAGAATCTGAAAAGTTTTTAAAAATCACCCAAGGGAGATTTTGTGGAAGAATAGAGACTGGAGATATAGCGACCCGTGAAAATTTATTAAAAACAGAAATTTATTATAGCAGTCTTCCTCCCCCTCCCGGAGGCGATGTCTTTCAAGAATTCATCTCCATCTTTTTAATCTGATTGAAAACTGCGAAACCTAGCTAACTAGAGTTAACGAAGGGTGGCGCAGAGATTTGCCTTAATAGAATCGATCGCTGAATTGTAGCATCGCTTAGAGCAGTTGTACTTTAGGAGGAGATTTCCAAGGGAAGGCAAAGTTTTCGCGCATTCTGATGGTTTAGTCTTGGAGAAATTTTGGGTAATGACGATGGGAATTATTATATTAAATGGGAACATTAAATTGTGTCTTTGAAAGTCTTAGATGCTGCTACTGACAACTGGGAACTCATTTAGATTTTTGCTAGGCGTCACTTAATGGTGGGATGCTATATTTTCACTAATCTTCCTCTAAAGCTTATATTGAACATTTCAAGACCGCTAATATAGTTAATTCCATAAAATTTGGCATATTTTGTTTGATCAGGTGTCCAGAGGGAGCATGTTTCTTCTCCAAAATCCTGTTTGTGATGAATTGACGATATGAGCTCTCTCTAAATTAGTACTCGTTTTACAGTTTCGATAGGCGATAAACGAAAATAATTTAATACTCGAAAATAATTTAGTACCTATCCCAGTAGTAAATTGAACCATTGATGAACAAGAGTAATTAATTTCATCGAAGAATAACAGAAGTCGCTGGCATCAATGACATGGTAATGGAACGGGTAAGATAAGAGAGTATATTAACGACATAGTACTGCACACGTTACTGAATAACTACTACAAAATTAAATAACAATAAAACTCTTGATATATTTATACTTATAGATATATTTACTCCCAAAAATTCATGGATTAATAATGCTTAAATTGAACTACGCTTTTACTCTAATATTTTCTTCAAGGAATCAATGAAAGAATAATACATCAAAGAGTAATGCATGAAGCTTCAATCACATCCCGATGTTAAAATTCAATGGTATTGTAATGTGTAGTAGGCTACATATGTTCATTACTTCATTCATTATGTAATGAATGCATTTTGACTGGGGTGTAAAACAACAAACCACTACAATGTTGTATTAAAAAAACATCATTAGTGGTTCGGAATCCACCTTCATTAGAAACAAGTGAATTTCCTCGTTTGCGGCTATAATCCTTAATAGGTCAACTAAGCCAGTGAGTATTACTCTTAATATTTACGAGAAAATAATGTCGCTTTTATTTACTGATTATCTCATAATTGGCTCTAATAAAAGCCTATTTAGTGGGCAAGTTTAACGCGATATTTTTAGGATCAAACCAGATTATTTTAGAAAAGAATGGAATGAGTCGCTCCACGATTTCTAGGTGAAAAAATCGTGGGAAGTTTTGCGGCTGTAGCCAGATTTGAATACATTTCTGTATGGCCAATTGGGTAGTTACCATAACAAAGTTCTCCTTTTTCATGGTTTTTTTCCACACTTTTCGTATATAAACGTATTCCAGAGAAGGAAGAACTTTACAATTAACTGGGTGTGCTATGTGCCTCCAGTTATTCTTCATGTTGAGGTTGTTAACATTATTATTTGTTCTATTCTGAAAGTTTACTAAAATACGTAGTCTCCTTTGATTACGTAAGAAAACTTAGTAAAGTTAACCGGAGCCTCTTAAAGCAGTTGTCACATTGTCCCATTTCGGAAATGCTTAGTTCACTATTTATGGCGCCAGAAATTCTTCGAATCATCGTTTCCGCGAATTTCCCTTGTTTCATACAACCGTAAAAGGGAAACAAAAGTAGATAAAAAAAATCCTGAAATTGTCTTCGACGAAAGCCTGAAATCATCTCACAGGAAAAGCCTTGATCCTTATCTTGTAAATGTCGTTGATAGCGAAATGTTGGAGTGAACGTCCTCTTCCATATCGAGGGGAATATGGCGCATATGAAGCCATTTGGAAGCCACATGCTCTCCAAAAAATGCAAATAGGAAATACTCTCGCGACATTATGCCATCCTGGGTGGGTGGAAATATATTATAACTTCAGGTGTACGACAGTGTAGAAGTGGAACCATAGACAGAATCTATGTATTACGCAAATGCGATTGTTCTAAACCTAAACCATTCGCCATTTTTAAGACCGTAATGACTTTTTAAGCTAAAATCAATTTTTTTGATGTCCCTGAGGGCTGTCTCCATTCGTGATAGCTTTTTTTTTTGCATGGTGCCGCATGTTGTGTCTCAATTTTTCAGTTCATTTATCAGGACTAAATAGCATCAAACACGTTAGGAAGTAAATTGTGCCCATCATGGTGTGGTTGGGCGGTTTAAGTTTAGAAATGTGTAGGAAGGTTATTTTCGGTGAAATTATATATTTACATAAAAGGAACCTGAGGTGTTCTAGGTTTTAAAATAAAAATAAACCAAGGTGGAAATAACCACGAAAAACCTTGAAAAAAGTGGAGTGAGTGTTCTTGGAAGTATTTTTTCAGGCAGTAAGCATTATTTCAAAATATCTGACTATAATTATCTTAATAATATCCTGAAGTTGTTTTCCGGGAGGTGCTGCTTTTCATCTCACCATAATAATAACACCAAATTTCTGCAACACGATTTTCTCATTATTATTTGCTTTTGATGGTAGGATTTCTATAATATGATTATCAGTTTTATATAACCTTTTATGGCTTTCGTTTATGTTCTAAGCCACAGTTTATTAAAGGCACTTTGCTATCATCGCATCTATGAAACCAGGTAAATTGCTCGAGAGATTTACCCAACCGATTCTCCTACGGCATCGTGAACTTTGAGAATAATGGAAATGGGTCTCATTATTCTATTCCTCATATCCTTATATCTTCTTGAGAAAGACAAATGAAGTTTCCAACCAATTTAAGGGCATATGTGAATCACTCCCCTGCGGGTGCTAAATATAAATTAGTGATTGAATGAAGTTCTAGACAAATTTACAATCGCATTATATAAAATGATTTCCTAGACCTTGAGGTATTCTGATTTTTTTTACGCTATGAATTTAGGAAGATTTATATATTAAAGCAGTGGCTAGATGAAAAAACTGGTAGAGCGATTTAAGATGGGTAGATAGGACAGAGGAATGGAATAGTTGAGTAAAGGTGCTTAAATAATTGCGGCCTATAGCCGACAAAAGGAACAGAAGATATTAAACTAATCCACATTCGTACGTAAAGTTCTGTTTAAGTAGAATTTTCAGTTCTGTTTGGTCTTGTTTCGAGAACGAAAGGATCCAGACTCCTCTATGTGCGAATATCAAGTGCAGGGATTAATCTACAAAGAATCATATCAGGAATTTTGTGCATTAAAAGAGAGTAATACAAGCGACATTGTCTCGGTCCTCCACAGACCATCTTGTCAGCAATGGATTTAAATGCCCTCTTTTATTCTTTGCCCAATGCAGACAATGCAGTATGTCCTGCTCCTGCCTAAATGCGCGAAATATTCTAGTGTGAGCCTTGTAGATAACCGCTAGATCTAATGGTCTGAAGTACTCCTTATAGCGATACAGGAAGCCCAGGCACTTCACTGCATTGTTTTTTAGGTCATTAATGTAGAGCAGAAAGAGTGTGGGGAACAATACAGAGTCCTGTGGCATGCCGGAATTCATTTTATAAGCGCTAGAGATGACATTGTCCAAAGTAGAGACTAGTAAGTCAAATCCTGGGAGTTAAGTTAAAAGGGCAGAGTCTGACACTCTGTCAAAAGCGTTAAACATGTCCAATGACCCTGATTCACCGAAGTCATGGTGATGCCAACGCTATCCACAACTCGATTTCAGAAGAAGTTTGTTCGTTTAGTATACCTACCAGAGGTGAGTGGGATGTAGATCGAATGGCTCAGGTGTAAAAAAAGAGTGGCATTCTACATAATAAGGATAGTGTGTCCGAAGTGAATTCGCGTCTTTCGAGAATGAAGTAGTATGTATAAGCAATACACTATTACCTCCTACTCCTTACTGATTACGCTCACCAAACAAAGAGAATTTGTTATTTTTGTAAACCACTTGACATAGTTAATAACATGTTTATCTATTTGGTGCAGAGCAATGTGCCATAACCAAACAACATAAGCCCCAAATTTCTTTCCTTGGAAATAAAATACACATCGTAACGTAAACCCCTTTCAGGAACAATACCCTATTTGCTGATGCTTCAGGCGTCTTCTAGCTGTCATAAATTTTTCGATATTTGGAGTAAACAAATAAATCACTACCGAAATCGGCAGATGTACCGAAAACAGGTATGGATGGGTGGTACATGAGCGTGGCAAAAATATTACCTTGGCAGCCTGATAGCATTCTGTTGTCATTTCCAGCAGTATTACTCCTATGAGATGCTGTTTACTCCACAGGATTATTATCAGGGCGATTGGTTCAAAATCAACCAGCAGCTGGCAAAATTGCCACGACAATATGTGTGTATCCCCATTATTGGCAGTGTGGAGCGTGTTCAGAGCAAACTGAAGGAGTATTTGGCAATTGTAGCAAATTGCATTCGAATAAATTTATTTTAATTCCATTTAATTTTGATTGTGTTTTCCTCAGGATTGATAGGAATGTTCTGGGCGTTAGTCCATGGTGACATATATTTGCGGCCGGAATAAATTGAAGCCTTTCATTGCACTTGTGTAAAACACAATACTTTAGTGAAAATGTGTTTACACAGTACATAATGTCTGCTGTTGCTGTTGCCGAAATTTTACTGGCGTAATTTAAAGGCTTTTAGTGCAAAATTTGCAAATTGCAACAACTTGTGAATGTGCACTTTGTCACTGCAGCCAAAAGCCCTGAGTAATGCTGTTAATGGAAAGTTCAAAATCGCCGGAAAACTGAGCATTTTGTAACTGCTACAGCAAATTTACACTTCAAACTTTCTTAAAACTTTCACCGGATATTCTGGCGTAAGGATAAAGTTGCCTCATTTTTTTTTTGGGCGTGTGCTAAATTCCCTTGGCGGAGAGAAAATGTACGCGCACATTTTGCACCCTATTGGATTTCCAATAACTTGGGGCGACGGAAAGAGGTTCTTACATCAAGACGTGAGTGATAAAGTTGAACGACAAATTTTGCTTTGATACATTTAATAACATCATAAGTAACTTTGAAGTCTGCCGAGTCGTTCATGATTTAGAACGATTCTTTTGAAGAATTTTCATGCATCTGTTGTAATATCTATTATAAGGTGACTTAAGTGAAGTAGGAATATACGTAGATCGTTAAAATTATCTGCTAAAATTACGCCCACACGTAGTATATTTATTATTCTCATACCAATTTTTATACTTTAGATGTAGGGTGGGTAATATAGCTTTAAGTGAACGATTGTAACGCGCAAAAATATTCATGATACAGAAAAATTAAACTATGTTGCCATTAATGGGAGAAGAAAAGTAACCGCTTAATAGGTATTCATCCGTCCGTCTACGCGTTATCTCAAGAACATTTTGAGCTAGAGATTTGAAATTTGGTACACAGAGATCTTATTAAAATGGGAAGGTCAAGTTTGAAGATGGGCCATTTTGCACAACACCTTAATAGAGTTGCCATATGAGAAACTTCAGCTATATCTTTTTTCAAAAACCTTCTAGGTCAACCTTTCAGGTCTAGAACTGGAAGTACAGGCATGAAAGGGGCCCCACAGACGAATCTGGAGACCATCATAAACTCTCTAATCAAACTCATTTTATTTGAGTATTCAAGGATGAACACATGATTTATTTAGTAGTCTGTTATTAATCTGTCTTTTATTTCAATGCGAGTAAATGATTCCCTTGTTTGTAAAAAGAAGGGTTAGTTTTCACCTGTATGCTATTTCATCAAATTTTTCCAAATGAAATTAAGCAAGGAGTAGAACTGAAATCTTAAACCTAAGTACAATTAAGGAAATTGTTGATTCCTTTATGTTAAGCAGGCACCAAAATAAGAGCTCTAAAACGTTTCCACTCTTGACTCCAGTTTAGTACTATGTGCTCAGAATGCTGCTTAACAAATATTTTAAATTCTTTGACATGTTCCAAGTGCTGCACCATTTAGAACAAACTCAAAAATATTAAAGTTGGAACGTGGGGGAGTATAAAAACGCTAATGACACCTTCCGCAGCATGTTCTTCCATTGTGACAGTTTAGAGTCCTTGAATGTGCTTAATTGTCGCTTCATTCCACTAATTATGGTGCTCCAGCTCCAGATGTACGACAGAACATATATGCAAAAGTTATGATGAGGAGAACGAATTTTTGTATTTTTATCAGGGGATGTATATAGATAAAGGACGAAACGCTCTCATTTAATACCATTTTTGAGATATGTTGTGGTAATATGTTCTACATCTATAACATAACAATTATAGTATCCTATAACATGTTCGTAAAGTTTAAGGATTAGGTAACTATTGTTCAAACGAAATACTATACAAGAAATACGTCCAGGAAGGAGTAGAGGAAATAATGTCACATTTAATGCTTTAATTTTAAAATGGGGTATTTGACCTCTACAATTTCCAGGATGGCCACAGTTTTTTTTGATAACACTTGACTGACAATATAATCTATTATTTATTGCGTCACGTTCACTCTAGCTTAAAACAATCTACGAAGTTTTATATAATGTACATCTCTATTTCTATTTATCTCATTAATTTCAACGGATCTGTTTGTAAAGCACTAAGCAATTTGCGAAAGCTCATGCTGCGTTTGTATTTTCACCTGCGATTTATTTCTGGTGTTTGCATTTAACCATGATGGAAAACTTTCATTTAACTTTATTAATTAGATTAAGGTGGAGAGAGTCCTTGTTTTCCGCGTCAGAGGTGGAAGGGAATTTAACTATGGTACTTTTACTGTTTCTTTAACTGTGACCTAATTGTTATTTTTACTGGAGGCTATGAAAGTAGAAAATACGAACCGCACATAATGAATTAAACATGTATGCTTTTAGCTACTAAATAAGAAGTTATTTCCAACAAACAGAAATTCCAGAAGCATCTGATAATTGTATCTGGTCGGGATCTAAAATTCTGGATTTTTACCTCAAAATTGGAATAAATCTCATGGCTGTTGGTAACATCAATCAGAGTGACTGAAAAGTACCATAATTCGCTAAATGTGGTCAACGTATTAACATCTCCACATTCGCATTATAAAGTTATCCTACGCACTAGTTTTCAGAGGTTGCATAGAGCGACCCTCAATTATTGTATGGGGGAAATATAGTTTTGCCGACAGTGATATATTTTTCTTGTGACGGAAGATGAGTCTCATTGCAGTGTTCTCCATAGTAGCGATTTTAGGGGTTCTACACCCAGTGCTTTTATGTGTCTCTGGAGCCATTCAAAATATTTCCTGTTGACTGTAACTGAAGACATCTCTGCAACGTAGGAATGTTTTAATGGGGTTTTTTATCTCGAAAGATGCTCCATCGCATCCTCTTCTGTATTTCGAATGCACGACTGTGGTCCACTGTGATATTGGAAAGAAGTCGACTTTGAGGTTTTCTTTAGTACTAAAATGTCGGGAAATAAAAGTTAATGACTCCCAAAAATTTGAAGATAAGACATTTAAGTAGTTTCTATGCGGTTGACAAAATAATTATTAAGGGAAATTGGTTTGGAAAATAAGTAGGGTAGGTGAAATGAGGGACGTATAAATTTCTGATTGAGTTGAGCATTTTGGGCATGATAAACCCAAAAATTTTATTGTTACACAAAATATCTTGATTTTATCTAATGTAAGAAAATTTCGACTCAAGCTAGTAAAGTTAAAAAGTTGAAACTTGAAAGTAATATTAAGGAAAAATTCAGCTTATGTACTCTTCCTTTGCCGAACTTACGAAACCATTTCCTTTGCACAAATTTTTGATCACACCTTTCTTGAGGTTTCACAAGTAGATAGCCTCGTCCATTTGTTGTTAGGCACTTTAATACCCTGTCGATTGATCTCTTCCATATGTCGATCCATTAGATAATCATCCATTCTTAAACACTTGTTAGTAAGCTCCTTGACTGTCTTGTTTCCCGGTATGTGACTGTGACCCAGGGACCAGCAAAGAGGAACACTGAAACAGTCCAGGGGGAAATGGAAGCATCCTATCATACATAACTGAAGTATCCTTTGGAAGCTGAGAATGCATTACACTCCATATATCCTCTTTTGTACCTTTTTAACATAGAACCCACCTTGTACCTTTTTAACATAGAGGGGAAAATATGCAGATGTGCGCCTCAGCCCGCGCGGTTATCGTCGTGGGAAATGTAAGTAAATAGAAAGTAGATGGGCTCCAGGGAATGAACAAGCTTCGTTTTGTTACCATTTTGTTAGTATTTTTATTTTATTTTCGTATTTTAACCTCCCAGTATTTACTAATTGCAATTTTTCTAGCCCCCCCCCCCTTTATTTCTGGCCAAATGTCTATTATTTCTTAATCCTAAAAAACTGCCTATAAGCTAAAGGTCCGATTCGATTACGTTTGCCACTCTGGTATCTGGTAAAGAGTAATTTTTCAGTAAACCTCAATCGCCCAAACAGAGCCATCAAAAGGGATTCTTTCATAAATCTATGGGGAACTATTATGAGGGTTAAGGGACCAACCTTCGCCCACATAGTTATGTTAGGAGTGTTGCGAAGACCCATAACTCTTGATAATCAAACACTAAATTCTGTCATAATCATAAACGGCTACTACCGATGGAATTTGTCAGTTCATCTTAATAAACGGGAGCCCGAAAATTGGGAATAAGTGTCGTAAATTTTGCGACCGATATAAAATTTAATTAAGGATCAATTGGAATCAATAACCATGAAATTTTCTGAAATTGAAGCTTCTAAAGTGGACTGCTGATGGTGGGGAAACTCACTCATCAAATTGGAAATTGGAGAGTTGGTAATAAAACAGTACGGGAGTGTGAAGTATTTTTCAGTATCTAATTTCGTATTTAATTAAATCTCATTTCGTTTATGTCCGAAATTAACAATGGCGACAGCTTAGAGATAAATCTAGACTGATATAAAAACCGATGAGACACAAGCACAAACAGGTGCCATGCCATAATTTCTGGAAACTTCGAAGATAAGGGAGCACATGTGCTTTTTATCATTCTGCTCTCAACACCGAAACTTTTCTCGAAATTACTGCGAAATCCAATTAAAATTAAATACACTAATTAATGTTTCAATAAGAGCGTTCTTGGATGTGTCTGAATGGAATATCAAGGGTGCCGAGGTTTTCCACCTTCATCTGAATGCACCCCTCGTTTCTCCGGAGAAATTAAAACGCAAACCGAAGAAGTAATCGGCACAAATATAAATGAACACAGGCAAAAAACAACCCGTCCTCAGACAGTACTACCCAGAGGACTGAAAGCGGCAGTTAAGGATGTTTCATTGTCCCAACAAATGCCGCTGATTAAGCTCAATTGCGAGGAACTTGTTTACCCACCTGGGTACTGTAGGAGTCGTTGATGGAGCCACAAAAACCATTCACATTCAAGAGAAGCTCTGAAGTTAACCAGCCAGTGTAAGATATAACGACAACAAAATTATATTAATTACGTCATCATTTGAGGCATTGTACCAGTCAAAGTGGGACGTAATAATTAAATCTATTCACGGAGATCCTTCAGCACATCTGAGGTGTACTTAAAAAACGATTTGCGCCTTTGTACCAAAATACTGAACTAGTTCCAGAAGAACGGATCTCACTCCCCAATAGTGGAAAAAAAGGACGACACAACGAAAACACATAGTATTAAAGTAAAAAGACGAGGGGTAGTAAAGGTGCCCTTAAAAGTTTACAACCCCAGGCGTACAAAACATTTGCTTATCCAGTTGATGAACTCTTTTCACCCGCGCGATACATCAAGTCTTGAACCTAAACAATTTTTTTTATCTCTCAGAAACATGGGAAGAGAGAAAGGCTTCCAGTACAGTTCAATACCACAAATGTATTGAAAGCGGCGTAAAAATGTTTTCGATAATAAATTTCTTGAGTTAAGATGATAACATCATGCTGCACGTGGGTACAGTACACGAGAAAAATATTTATCTATGTCATAAAATCAAGAACTATGGGACCTCCGGTATCGTTGCCTTCTGGTAACCGAAGCGTATTGAAAGCAGAGTATCAAGAGCAAAAGATATTGAATTCGTGGCTTATCGGCTCAAAGGGCAAAATATGCCCATAAATAAGCATTTTCGTGATAACATTTTGATGTAAAAAAGAAATGTTCTTTCTGGGAGCTGTTTACTGATTTTCAGAATCATTGGAGAGAATTGAAGGTGTTTCTTAGGCTTATGGATTGAAGTTAAGACTATAATGGTATCACTTTAAAGAATAGAAAATGTATCTATTTAGAGGCTAGGATGTGTGTCTCAAACACCCCTTAAATTTTTAACTTATTGGTCGTTCCCTTAAACTATTGTCTGTTACAAAAAATAAATAAATAAAAAAATTAAAATAAAAGGAATTCTGACTGAATATCACCTCGGCTTTCCACGAGAACTATTCAGATCTTTGCGATGCGTCAAAAAACGTAAAAATACTGGAAATGTAATACCTTACTGCATCAAATTTTTGAAAATTTAAAATATATATAGAATTTCATAAATAGAGAACCATTTGTTTCAAAATTGCCAACCAAATATTTGTCCTAAATACCAACAGATTGCTGACAATAAAAAAATTTTCTCTTCTAGCACTTAAACCAGACAAAGACTACCTGGGTTTACAGAGTTTATAATAATGAAAGTGTAACAAATTTATTTCAGTATAAAAAAGCTACATTTAAGGCTGAATCCTGAGAACAACGAGAAATGCACACAGTCCCCTCAGAAATTTGTATTCTTTTGAAATGCGCACCGGAAATGGTTCCCTAAACTGTTTATCTTATCCTCGTTACCTTTCATCCGGATGCTGTACTGAAATCTGAATAAAACCGGAGAAAATAAATTTTTGCAATGCACTTTTGTCGAGGTGGTTTTTCCTCAGATTTCTCAATTGGTACTATAGAAAATAATCTTCTGTAAAGCATGTCACTGGGAAACATATATTTGTAGTGGTAGCGAAGTTTTAAGGGTTTGCGATATAATAGTTACCAGAAGATTCTTTTTTTTTTAATAATGTAATTCAAAAAGACTTTCAAGAAATCTGAGCTGAGTAGCGTAGGAAAAAATAATACTCGTAAGATATTTTTCTATATTGTCCCTTTTGTGTCTTTAAGACGGTTACAAGGCTTCTATACAATTTCTTTTTAATAATAACGCAAGAAATTGCTTCTGCATTGCGATGCTGTGCTAGATAGTCCTTTGATTTATTACTCGTAGTAAAAGGCATGTAATTGGATAGTCAGTATCAAAAGTTTGTACCGGGCTTTATGCAACGACATTTCCTAATTAACTCTATAGAAGTTATTTGTTGCTTATTAAGGGCATTATAATGTTAGTTCCATCAAACACACCCCCATACATCTTTTCCTTTTATCCAGCCCTACTAAGGGTTATCATATTATTTTCAGAGCTCCATTAGCGCACAATGCTTTGTAAAGTTGGCCTATTCTATTCAACATTGTGCTAGGATGTAGTACACAATATTTCAATGAGATCCTACTTGTTGCCATTAATCATTCTGAGTAGATTTCCATTATTGTCCATGGATTATAGCTAACATTGGTTCGGCTCCATTTGGCATTTTGCGATATGCATTATTTCCCGAAATGATTTACCAACCCGAAAGGATGGAATCTCCATAACTCACTAACGTTGTGCGACTTTAATCGCCTTAGTGTTGTGAAAAGCTTATTCTCTGCAATGAGTAGTTAATGGTCAGATATTAAATTATTTTCAATTTAAGCTTGTTAATTAAGTAGTCGAGGGCTGGAATCTTGTTGATATTTTTCTGTTATTATTCGTAATAATTGAAGAGCAATTCAATTATGTCCTGGTCACCCTACTATTCAAGAGATAAGAAATAAACCTTTAAAAGATCAACTTAGCTCAAAATTTTTCAATGATCCGGATCAGACCAAAAAAATGCAGCTATTATGCAGTTACATCTTTAAAATAAATAAAATTTTGAATTTTTTAACAATTAATGTGTATTTGATCTGAATTTTTTTTACAAAAGTTTAGGAAGAAAACAAAATATCTTTGGAGAAACATTTGACTTTCAAAATGGTGAATTTGATTTGAAAAAGGGCAAATTTGATTGAGAAATAAATGCGATTTGAAAACGGCTGATTTTGATTTGGAAAAGGGTGAATTTTGAGTGCAAAACCTGTATTATCGTTTTTTGAATACAAAAGATTACAAAATATTTAATTTAGAGGAATTTCGTGCAGTTTTACGTAGAGAGAAAATTAAACCGCGAATTTCAAAAACAAAAGTTTTTTTTATGGTGTGTGGATTTTGACAGTGCTATTTTGGACTTCGGGTTTTCCGACTTAGGATTTTATTTTTTGTTTTAGGATTTGGACTTGGAGTTTTAGCTTGTATTGAACTTAGCATCGTGAACATTTATTTTGACTTCGTATTGGTTTGATAGACTTTTTGGTATTGTGACTTTGGCGAGATTTTGGACTTTAGTTTGTTTATTTTTGGGCATCGCTGGACGCAATTATTTCTGAAAACAGAGTAAGTTAAACCAAGATATTTTATTGTGAGGTTTACCTGCAACTATATAATTGCTCAACTCTTTTGGGTTTTTTGTTGTATCATATAAATCCGTATTTGTTACTGAACTTAAGAGAATTTTTGAATACACATACATTGAAATTGAAAGGAAATCATGTTCTTTCATTTCCTAAGTATAGTTAAAGTTTACAGTGATACCGACACGTATATTGTGGTATTTGAAAGATTTTTTTTTTAGACTCTCTATGTTCTTCCCACAAATCATAATTTGCAGACATTCATATGAACTCTGCTGGTCGCCACTAAGATACTTACATTAACCCTTACATGAACCTAAGTAAGTTCAGAAGAGAAAATGACCGTATCATTATGTGTAACTTACTTGAAGAAAGAACAGGATCAATATTGTACGGTTCAAGAAGTGACATCGGCTAATTTGCAGACTATGGTTATCCTGCTGATTTACATCAATATATTGATCAAAATATATGTATATCACTTAATATATCTGATTTTATCATGAAAATAGGCAAGTAAGCTGGTGCTATGAACTACTAAAGGCCCAAATACCCAATTGTTTTGCTCCAAATCTTTCTCTCAAATAAAGCTATAAAATATTTATTTTTCTATCTTCTGACTGCTGTTCACATTATTTTGCAACATCACCACTTGTTGTTGCCAACTCCACAAGATGGACACCACATGAAACGAAGAAATTTACAAGTCCTCGATATAGTCTCCTACGTGCGCACATGAACAAGTATTTATTTTCTAGGAAGGATAAAATAAGGACAAGTCGTTGGAGCTGTTTAACGTCGGTTATTGTGTTTATGTACGGCACATATTTAATCCAAGCATGATAAATTGTTTCAGATATGACCAAAGGGACATTCAGGGACCGGTGGTATATGTTGTACGATCATAAAGTATGCATTTTTATAGCTAAAACCCAAGATGCCAGGGTTATCACCAAACGAGCTTAAAATAATTTTATTGCAGTAAATATCATGGTCTGTTGAATTGATGAAGTTATAAAGGCAGAAACATGAAATTTTTATAGAATTTTGTTGATAAGGCACATGTTGAAAGCATCGGCATCTCGTTAAGGTTGAATTAGAGGATTGTCTTACGCTTTGAATACCACTTGAACCTCTCAGAACATTTCTACATTATCAGAATCTAATGCTCTAAAACATGTTTCAATTGAGATTGAACTTAATTAAGGACAAACATTAATTAACATTCTGGGAAGCCCCACAGCTCTTCGCCGCTTGTAATTGTTTCCACTGAGTTATCTTATTACAGAACGATATTATTATAGCACAAGCCCGTAAGCGGATTCCAGGGACAATAGCACAAATGGTAGTACACAATACTGATGTAATCCAGTAATCCTTCCCATGCTGAATACAATTAATTATTTGTTGATATTTCCATAACTTTCAAAAGTTGTAGGAAATATCGCATTTTTTGTTGGTCCTCTGGCCACAATAACAGCTTAATTTATTTGTGTTTTTATGTTCTTTTGTGAAATTTTAATTCTGCCCTGATTAAAACTGAAATAATTCAATTAGCAGAGATATAAAAATTTAACAATTCGTTTTTTTTCCATGTATTGTGGAAGGTTATGTTGTTGTTGTTATTAATCGTTTCAATACAATGAAAGCGTTGTCCATGGCTCTATACCATTTTTTCTTTAGAAAAAAGAGCTTTTGATCACCTCCAAGCTGTTCGCTTGAGCTGGCAAGCTAACTTTCTACTTCAATCGTAGTAAAAACGCAGCAGAGTATTTTAAAAAAATGGGATGAAAGCGTGGTTTGAGGTGGCAGAGATGTTGGAACAAATGTTGATCAGGACAATGTAAAGAATCGATCGGAATACGTTGGAGCACATCATTCCGAGACACTCTGCAAAATTATCCGCTAAGGTGTCATGGATTGATTCAACAAACTCTAAAAAAGTAAATTATGAGTATTTTCAATACTAATGCTTATCACTAATATTGATACCTGTTTTGTACATAGAAACTTGGAGAAGGATGCAAATAACTTATCCTTTGTTAATCCACAATACTTCTTTACCCTTTCTCCTTCCCAACCGTGATATCTGCATATTCTAAGTCTGACGACCTGTCTGATATAATTTGGTAGTCACCTTAATATCAGTCAGGAAAGGAAATGCTCACTTCCAACTAACAATTTGTTGTGTGAATCTCTAGATATCTCTATTTAATCTGCAAGTTTATCTTTCCGTTTCAAATATTCCTAAATATCATCAACCTCTGCACAGGAAATCCCCACCGTCCAGTAATCTGATAATATCAGAGATTCCTCACTGTCCAAACAGAGAACTGCCGAAAGAACCACAACTTTTAAACTGACGTGAAAATAAACTGTTTCCCATTAAAAGTCCCCAGGAGCCATTTTTAAAATCATTTTAAGTTGATTTTAGTAATGCTTACCTGGAATCTAGGTAAAGACAAAAAAGGAAAAAAAACTTCCGAAAACAAACTGATGAGTTGAAGAAATACCGGAAAATTTCCCAAGGAATGGTCAATTGAGGAAAGTGCTCTTAAGTTCAATCCATAAATCTTGTGTTGCCTTAACTTTATAATAAACGACACGGCACTTGTTAGATGTTTCATCAGATATGTTTTCAGTCTTGTGTAAAAACAAGCACGATAAAGCACCTCTCAACAGTGCTTAAGAGAGGGATTTATCAGGGAATAAAAGAGATCATCTTGTTCGAGATATACAAGCATTAAGGTGTCGTAAGTGGATTATGAGAATGGATTCTATTTTTGTTCTTCTTCCCAGTATTTTCATTGTTGGGATAATTAGAAAAGTGAGCTAATCTGGAAGAATTTCCATGAATTTAATATAGCACCATATATTTTTGTATATGTATATGACATATTTACCAATAAAAAAACTCAGATTTTATACTATAGAATTTATTCAAGGATCTTGAAATTCCTTCCACATTTTTTGTACGCACCCTTATTTTCCTCATTTGGTCAGGCGAATTTTTAATGCAGCGTTTAATGCACTCCTTGATTTCGAGACCACCAAGCCACACGTCTAGTATATTTTTGAGTAGGGTGTAGGGTAGCTGGTGATCAGACTGAAGGTGAGTAATACCTTGTTCCAGTTATTTACAGTTGATGATGATTCAGTGTAATGGTAATAAGAATTTGCTCCATTTGGGCGGTCAGTTTGACTTTTTAGTCGACTTTTTAGTTTGGATGCTGCATAACGACATTGCAAAGTTGTGGTGATATTTCAATACCATTGCTTTGTATAGTAACTTGTTTATTTCGCGGAGTAGTAGAGTACAATTCGACGCCTTTTGTAGCCACAATTCAACAGTAAGAGTAACTGACTCCTTCGATGTGACCGATTTCCCGAAGAGAATATCTTTCTCCTTTAATTAATGCAAACGTTACTGCCCATTTCTTCAAAGTGAGATCCTTTTTCTATCCCATTTTCAATTCAAAATAAACTGGTGGGGTACTCTATAAGTTGAGGTCTGGGAATACTTGAAGGCGATTGTAAAACAATAATATTATTTTCAAAAACAAAATGATCCGTAATGCTCTGAAAATTTATTTAGTTCTTTATATTTATTTATTTGACTATTCTTCAAGATTGCCACAATATTTCAATACCTCAACGAAGTTAATTCTTGATTTGACATCTAAAAATATGAAAATCAATATTATTCTAGTTATCATTATTATAGTTATTATTTTCCTACTTGCTGGTGGTTTCTGGTCTTAAATTCGTAGCCTTGCATATGATGATATTATTGATTTCTCTTCTACGACATAACCACATGAAAATTGCATAAGAAACGAAATATTTGGAACGTGCTAGGCATGCTGACTTTCAGAACTGTTTTATTCTTTGACCAATTTTCATGAGTCCATTTTCACTTTACTGTGCACAGATTCACAAACATCAATTCGTGAAGATTGCGCATCGCATAAATTAAGTTCATTTATATGATAAGTTCATTAATGTGATAATAATTGACTCTTCAATTCATAATAGTCGTACCATTAATTATGGGCTACATGATGTCATTCTCGACTGGAGAGAATCCTTTGGGCCATGAATAAATGTTGCAAGCAATCAGAAATTCAATTTAATTGATGCGTTTGTCTTTTATTAAAATTTCTGTTGTTGGTAGAGAAGATTGATTAAGAACTTTGTGAAAAATGAATAATTACTGTTAAGCGCTCTAGGGTTCTTGGCACCTGAACACATTTTCCTTTCACCTGAGTGAAAAGAAACCCCCAGAAGTAGTAAGATGCAGGTACTCAGTGAAGTACTTTACCCGATAAATCCCCATCCGTCACTTCTAGCTCAAGAGTGTCAACAAGTGCTCATTAAACGTAAAAGGTCTGATTACATCTGCATAGGACACCTTAAATGTGATTGATGCTAAGTAATTGTATAAGGACGTGTGGGAATCATTGTACCCTCTTCTATTGGACTTCTTTATTCTGTTTGTGATTGCGCGAGGATAATTCTGGATTATGGTGCAGGTAATTAGGGGTCTTTGGTTGTCTTAAGTAAGTCTAGGGCTTTAACTGTTTAATCTAAGTTGAACCGGTGGTATTTAAGTTGGTTAAATTGTTTTTGGGGAGTGTGGTAATTACTTTACGTGTAAACAGTGGGAAGGGCAGATATAACTTTGTAGGGTGAAGGAAATCACCAATGGCTTATGGCTAATCTCGAAAAAAGATATTTTTTGAATATCACGGGAGGGAGGGAGATTTTACAAAGAAGCTAATCCCAATTTGAATGACTTTCTTGTAAAAATTCTTATCTTATGGTGCACAGAAGTATTCGAGCTCTCAAGTCGGACTGTCGACTAAAAGCCTTCCCATCGGTGTTCGAAGACGCAATCGTTTTCCACATTACTTCGGATTCGGACCTCTTGATTTAGATGCTGATTGGTGTCCAACCACCTTAATTATCCTCAGGAAGGAAAACTTTCTAGATAACAGATTAAGATGGATAAGCCGAGTTTGGATTTGGCACAAGAGGAGGACGCCTAAAATTGTCTTATAGAGAGATTTAAACCATTATCACTATAGCTTGCCAGTGTGGGAAGATCTTGGCTCTCTTACAGTAAGTAACCTATATAATTATTAAAGTTCCATAAAAATAAATTTCGGAACTTTTTTTCTATTCCACTCGTAGCTTCGTGATTTCCTTAAATTAGTGCGCCTGATGTCATTTAAAATAATTACTACCATTAAATTCCCACTTCCTATGGATTGATGTACAGTTAGTTGGAAGCCTGCAAAATTACTCCGCCCGTTGTTCACTGATAAGAAAAAATGGAGTCCTCATTAAGACCAACAGTCAAAGTCTCGTTAAAATTCAGTTCAGGTCCTTTGACTTGATTATTTGAATTCTAGGCACAATCTCATTACAGGTGAATTGTTAGCGTCTGATTATGGTGATATTAAAGAGTCTGAAACTGTCAATCCTATTCTGTTTCAGTAATCCAGGAATAAATCTACGTCTTCTTCGTCAGGAGAATTACCGGCATTCCTCTGACAGTCTAACGACAGCTTTACGTGACTTAAGCCCCCTTCCACACTCGCAACGTGTAAACACACAAAAAGAGTCAGCAGTGAATTCATTTTTCCGGCTATTTTCTCTTTGTTCCATCGGCATCAGGGCGAACTATGCCTTACCCTCCTCGTTTAGTATGAATGTTCCTTGAAAGCCCTTTAAACCCATGGTAGGAAATCAGTGCTGGATAATATTTGCGAAAATTGGAGCAGATCAAAGGAAGGCTAAGAATGGCGTAAGAATGGGTTGAATCCTATTGAAAAGGGCCAGTACAAACGAACGAAATAGAGGTCATGCTAGCATTAACAGCATTTCTTTCTGAAAATCCCGGAAGAACTTAAGCCTTCGGTAAAAGGCTGGGGAGCCCTGTTTTGTATATTCGGGGATAAATAAGGCGGAAGTATTCGAAGCGAATTGTAATGAAGGTCCCAACCTTATTTGTATAAGAAGACGTCGTCTCCCCATTTATTCGTCTACTAAAAGAAAGGATTCATTAGAATTTTATTGTACCCTTTAAGGTGGAATCTGGAATCTTGTATGAATAAATCTCGCAAATATCCGTTTCCCACCAGCCCAACCGCATAAATCCTACGCAGAGCTTAGCTAGTGGACGTCTACAAGAATCCTGGAACACTAAAACTAATGCTGGAGCAACATCGCCGGTAATTAAATTCGGTTAATTCTTGTGGGGCCGCAATAAAAGCTCCCAACTTAAGGATAAACGAAAATGGAAGGGACGCTTGGGTGAAGTTGTCGGCAGGAAAAAAGGAATAGAATTCGGTCACGTTCGGTAAGTCGGGCAGAACAGAAAATGCCCCAATGCCCAGCTTTCTATTGTAATTCTTGTCGGGGAACAAGACGTGAATTTATTTGGTGATTAGCGTGGCACATGATGAGATTGGCGACCTTAGTCGAGGCTTATATTCGTATAATCACTTGGTAATACTGGGGATGTGACTATAATGTAAAACGGTTCTGAGGAAAGTGTGAAAAACGGGGAAAAATAATTTCTGCAATTGGGCCACGGGGATCGGAGAGCAATAAAAATTTTTTTATGATATAACTTCTGTGTAAACAGCAAAAAAGCAATTGCAGAGGAACTAGGACTTCCATAAGCTTAGCGAAGCAGAAAAGCATTCCGTTTTCCTGCCTGAAAAGCATATGGGACAGGTGACTTCTTCTCGGTCCATGTTCACGTGCTTTTGCTTTGTAGTCACTTTTCACCACTTGACGTTATATAAACTTTTCGAGACCTACTTCTTTATTTTGACTGTTAATGCTGTTTTGTAACGTTTATTTTTGCCTTCCATTTTCTCCCGTAAAAATAGAACCATAAATTTGTTTACCCAGTCGTCAGCGTAGAGCAAGGCTATTTATATTGTTTCTTCCAAATCTTAAAAGTTATCGCTGTAAAGATGCGAAGAAAATTATCGTATTTTTTGTTTACGAAAACCGTGGAGTAAACAAGTCACGTCTCAGTGGCTTCTATTTTGTCAAAACCTCCAGTTCATATTTTTCGTGTTTTTGAAATTCGAAAAAAAAATTATATGTGGTATGCCTTCGGGGGGTTTAAGCGTTCGAAATTTTATAGGAAAGTTGGCTTAGTAGACAGGAAATCTGTAAAGTTTCAGATAATAGAAACATATCGCTCCCAGTTATTAGCTGGCAAGTGATTTGCATAACTTCATAAGAATCCTCCCGGCACAGGAACTGTTTTTATAATCAGATTTTATCAAGAAGAAAACACTGATGAAAGAAAGAATGGTCTTTAGTTTCCTTCTGCTTCCCTGCTTAACATTTTCGTCATATTCTGGTAAAGTTTTTCAAGTTTTTCATGGAAGACGGTTTTAGTTATTAAAAGGTAGTGAATTGGAAATTATTTCAGTGAACATTATCGAGAATTTTTAATGAAAATTCATTGCTTGACTAATTGATGAAACGAATTTGAGCCGAATTTAGGCTATCTTTTCACCTATAGGGTTTTGGAGTGCTTACTTCGATTCTACATACATTTGACTTAATATTTTGTAAGACTAGATCAAGAAGAATAAAAATTTAAGTATATGCGCGGTATCATCACATCATTGCCTTCAGGTCCATGTTCATCAATCTCTGTCAAGAGTTGTCTTAGCCAATTTGTGGTGAAGAATTTCCCTCGAGGTTTTTTGCTATTTGAGCATTTCTTTATAGGTGTATTCGTCTTGTGAAAACCCACTTGGTCTTGTTCTTGGTCATCATGAGTTCCCTATTCCATTTTACGTGATCCATGATTTGCCTGCATCCAAACGCCACCCCTGACGAGTACCATCTCCTTACAACCTGAATGCCGCCTATACTGCCATATCTTTCACAAACAGATCGAGCGATGGTAGTCCTAGGAGGGTCTCCAGCGAAGCGGTAGGTATAGTGCGAAAAGCACCTGTAATTCCTATGAACGACATCCCTTGTACCCTATCCAGGTTTTGCCTAAGAGTTCCAGACGACCGCAGTTATGTCAGCATTGGTCTGACCATCATTATATATAAATCTAGTGTACTGATCTTTGCAAGGTGTCCCACTTTGATCGACACACTCTTCTAGATTGTTGCAACCTCATTTTCGCTTTTTTTATCTTTCCTTCAACATCATGTCTCCAGGTTAACTTCGTATCCAGGAATTTGACCACTTCGAAAATTTGATATCAATGCGCGTAAGTGGTTCAAATTCCAGATCATGTACCTTCCTATAATTTTGTTTCTGTCTTGCTCGTACTTCGTATACGCCCATATCTTTAAGGCTGAAAGTAAGGAGTAAATTGTTCCATTCCGTAGAAAGCAAGAAAATACTCTTCCCTGTAGGCATCCTATTGTGACTCCTGCGCTACACTTTCACGACCCGTCTGGACTGGATTCCGATTACCCTGGCGTATTGTGGTGGTTCTCGCCTCTCCGCTGAGAAGTGCGTCTTCTAGACCAGAAGAGCAAGGG
This sequence comes from Dasypogon diadema, assembly GCA_006980735.1. Classification (NCBI taxonomy): domain Eukaryota; kingdom Metazoa; phylum Arthropoda; class Insecta; order Diptera; family Asilidae; genus Dasypogon; species Dasypogon diadema. The sequence goes on from QYTT01092554.1 coordinate 104,931, forward strand.
AAACTGATTTTTATTACTTGATTCTCTACATCAGGCCCCAAGAGAATTTTATCTCTAGGAAGACCTCAGAGGAAAAAATTTGAAGACGATAGGATAGCCAGATAATTCTTGCCGCCAAATTGTTTTAAGAGGGCCAAGAAAAGGAGTTTTTTTTCAAGAGGTTTTCGAGGTTTAGAAAAGAGATGGACTAAGTTTGTAGAACTATTAGGAGACTATGTAGAAAAATAAATTTTTTTTGACCAAATATGTGGTTTAACTTGTGGTTATCATTTCTTTTGGATCACCCTTTGCATTATGTATGTTGAAGTTTTTCGTATGAATTTTCGTATCTGATATCTTCGTCTTGAAGCATATCGCAGCTGCTGACTTCCTCATTGCTAGTAAAGATATTCAGATATGATTCGTATATTTATCTTTATGCCTGAATACTGGTCAACGTACAAAATTTATACAACAGAGGTAGGAAATGCAAATGTTGGAAAAAATACTTAAGCACGGCAGGATGTTATAGGCGCCTACATAGGCCCCTGAAGCTTTGTGATCCATGGCTCCTTTCTGTCAAATGAATGGAATAATAATGGTTGAAGTTCGAAACAACCTCAATCCCTGCTGACATATTTGGGATTTCCCGTATTTGCAGTAGTGCTACTGCTTACTGTACTGATGTAGAACTTTGGACATCCCTTTCAACTTTCATCTCACTAGAAAATGCTCAATTAAATCACTTTAATCCCCAGTTACATTTCCTTTCTAAAACCATTACTCTCGGTCACGTATGTTAAACTTTTACTTTAAAAACCCACCCTTGCCATAGAAACCAATAAGGGTATCTGCCTTTTAGCTGGTATTCTGCCAAGAGGCCACCAGAGACCAACATAGAGAGGTGAATGTCACTTCGGTCGTTCTGGCAGAGTGAAAAACTTTCTTAATAACTCTGGAACTTATTGTTAGTTGGAATTGGGAGTAAGTTTTTTTCGACTTTGTGAGTGTAACTTACTTTTTAGGTAATTTCTTTAATGCACCAGCTTTATTCGATGGCGTGGCGTATGGCATCAAACGGATGGTAGCATTAATGAACGGCCAACAACTTTACTCTATGGAATGATGGAGCCTGAAATACTTTGGAAGTTTGGCGTAGGGCAAAATTTCGTTACCATTCAATGTGGCCCGACTGGGAGAAATTGTAGCAAAATTAATCCCAGCAGGTACTGGATACTTAATTTTCTGAGAGCTCTCCTAGAGAATGATTAAAATATTTTCCTATGATAAGAAAGTTGTGAAAGTTTTCAGTCAAGCTGTACGTGACTATTTTGGATGATAGTTCAGAGGGTGTTTTCTGTCATGTTCATTTGTGGCTAAAGAAGATTGAGGGCCACAATCTTTGGGAATGTTCTGTTGCATTCCCGCATTCAGTTAATGTAGTGGCTGGCTTTCAAATTTAGTATGGAAACTTTCTGCAAAACAGTGGACAAGAAATTTTGACGTTCTTTTTGTACGTTTTACGCCGAAACTTCAAAATTTACGATTCTGCTTTTCCACAGCTCTATCGACCATACCAAATTAATTTTCCGAATAATTTTCTGCTGATATGTAGGGTGGTACTTGCATCGACAATTCCTTGCCCAACTAAAACCTACGCTCCTGTTCTAAATAAAATTTATGATATTACCCGGCAAGCAAGAAATATGCAGCTGCCCCCTTTTCAGGACATTTATCTTTACTTTTTCCTGTTGGAATCTTTTTAATTTGAATATCGCCATTTCCCATCCACTAGCTGCTTTTTATGGAAATCTATGATTTCACCTAGACTCGTATAGCGAACGACTTCAAGTTTCTCTTGATTTCATAAGTCGCTGCATTCTATTTTGCAGTAAAGGGCACATTCTCGTTTATTTCTAGTTCCGTCTGCAGCAGTTCAAATTTTACGAGATTTAATGTCCTCTCGAGCTGAAATATTCACCCGACAATGCTGCCGAAGAAATAGCATGTTATATTTGCTGTCTGGTGGAAGTTGTTATGGCGTCCTAATCCTTTGAGCTGTTCCATGTGGAAGACCTTGTGGTGAGGGTAGATTTTTCAAAAGGATCAAGAGCTATAGCCTGGCTGTCGTAAAACAGTGCATAATACATTTTCACCAACCACAGCAACATTACGATGGGGTTATTCTGGTATCTTCGGCTGGGATTCCGACCCGGATTGAGTTATTTCCTGCAGGGCTTCATATTGATCTGAGCAGCGCGTTTTAGTTTGTTGCTTCAACTAATTTCTCAGAATATTAAGGGTAGTTTGCTTGCTCTCGAGTGTCGAACAAAATTCAAGCTACTAATCTCATATTCATGACCCGTTAGAAGATTTGTACACATATCCTCTAGTGGTGGGTAACCACTGTGTGCGCATCGATTACTTGGAGTTCATGTTGCCCAATAAAATGAGAGACACCAAAGACACCTTCATGTGCTAGTCATGGTACTTGGAGTTCGAAGAATTAGATTTGTTGGTAAAATTGTCCATGGTATTTGGTAAATGGTACTTCCTTTGATGTAGACAATGTTGCGACAATGATGGATAAGAAGGAATCGGATGTACTTCCTTAGTAGAAATTACAAGACAGGAATTTTAATAATTTTTGCATGTCTAAATGTGCCGAAATTGGATTTTAATACAAACTAAATCCACATAGGTAGCCAAAAAACATGTGCCTTATTATTAGTTTACTCTTGAATTTATATGCACCTCATTGAAGCTTTCGACAAATTGTCATATATTTTTGAAAATAAATTTTCCGATAGATCTTGTAAGGTGCTTTCTCTCGGCAGATCCATTTGTGCAGATCCGTTTTGAACACCTCGAAACTAAATTTGAAAAATAAAATAGAAACGGTCAAAACCCAAGATTCTGGACGATTAAAAAAACGCTGCTGTTATTACTTCCAAGCTTCCGTTTTAATTAAAACGAAAAACAAAACAAAACATGTCTGCGCCATGAGTTTATCCCTCGCTCAGCAGATAATATTGCTCAATTTAATTTCTCAAAAACACTTACAACATCCACCCGAAAATATTTTTGTCTCAAGTATTAATTCAACTGCTCCATTCATGTCATAAATACATTCACGGCCTATAAATCTTTTGTGCAATTCACAACCCTCCCAGTAAAGCCCAAAGTGGATCATAAAAGTTTTCCCATAAAAGAGACTTTTGTAGGGGCATTAATTTTCTGTCCAACACTGTTAAAACTTCTGAAGAACTTAATTAGGCCTGAAAAGTTTTGATTAAAAGCCTATTTCCGTTGAATAGAAAATTCAGTCATGACAAACATAGGCAGACAAAAGTTTTGATTCCACATAAAAAGGACTGTTTGTCCAGAGGTATAAAGATAAACACTTCAGCCCTCTGTGGTGATGTTGTAAATATTCCAGCACCTTTTCGGGTAGTTTCAGATCCTTGCAGCAGATGTTCAATGGTCTGACTTTAAATAGCTTAAGAGGCTGGTTGTATTTTACAGAGATTGGGCCTCGTGTGACCAATTTTTCTCAGCGAATGGCTCTCCTAGCTTAATGTTGCACAGAAAATGACTCCCGGTTGTGCATTTAAGATGCAAAAGAAGGAAAAAGGATGAAAAATTTCCAACAGTGTTGGGACTAGGATAAGAAAAATAATCTGTAAACTATTTTCGAGAGAAAATATTTTACAGAAAAGCTTTTAGGATTTTGATCAGAAGCAAATTTACAACTTTTTAAGCCAAATTCAGGTATCAGCTGCTGATTAATAGACCGAAAGCCTCCGGCTCAATTTTCTGACTATAAAGATATCCTTTATTCCAGAAAACTCTGTATCTAATTTCACTCACTCGTAATCACTATTCAAATTTTAATTTCATTACATTTGAACGCATTTTACCCTGAAGCGTGTGTAATTAACTGGAAACCGTAAATATATTAAATTAATCAAAAGTTGGAACTGCTATTAAATAATGGAAATGGTTAATGCAATGCTAATGAACGCCATAAAAATTGGTCCATTTAACTTTTGCAGCTACCTTGGTACCACCAAAATATTTCCGTCCTATATATATTCGAAATGTTAATTGGTTGTGAATAAGTTGTTTGCAGTGCATTGCCGAGAGCATTTGGATACAGCAGTTAAAATTAGGTTTGATAGAGTTTATAGTGATTTATTGTAGGAGAACACTATTAAGTGATATTCAGTGGACTGTGCTGTTTCATAAGTTGATGTCGTGAACAAATCTTTTTGAATTACCTTTACTAGTTTAGCGATTAGCTATTTAAGATGACGATCACTTTCGGGTATAACGTCATCTCCAGTTAAATTTCATGGATACTCTTAATATGTTTCTCGTAGGAAATTGTAATGTAATAATCCAGATTGGAATTATTATGTATGAGTAAATATTTGGATTTACATGGATTCAACCTAAGTTTATTTATTGATAGACCAGGTAGTAGTGCATTGGATACTCTCTTCCAGCAAATCGACATCGATGGGACAGCTACAGTCCACCTGTACATCGTCCGCAACACATCCTCCACGACTTCCGGAAGGTCATTTATAAAGATACTGAATAAAGAAGGACCCAATATAGAGCCTTGAGGTATTCCACATATGAGTGGGAGGAACTCTCACAATCTATCTTCCTATTTAACTCTCTGCCATCCATCATACATTCGAACAGGCGAGGAAGAGAAACCAAAGCTAGTTGACAATTTAGAAAGCAAAATATTGTGGTTTACACTATCAAACACCCTTGAAAAGTCAAGCAACACTACAATACCTATATGTTGCCCAGCAAGGGCCGTTTCACAACTACGTTGGGAGCGAAAGCCTAACTTGTCGCAGATAGAATGGCAAAATCATTTTCAAAAGACGAGGATGAATATTATCCGGACCAACCGAGTCAAAAAAAATTTTTTTTAGGAAACAACGTAATCATGTTGTTAAAACTTCAGTTTCTACTGGGACCATTGGACGAAATTCGATTGTTTTATTTATTGTCTACCTGATTCTATTCTGTGAGATGATTTGAGATAACTGTATCTACCCTCTGCTCTATTTTTAGTCTAATTATGACAAAAGTTCTCATGGAATTTCAGAAAGGTTTCGAAAGAACTTTTCAATTTCGTACAAAGCTTAATAACAAATTACCACCGCTATACCTTCTAGGATGGAAAAACCATCCACTTCCACTGGGGATTTATAAATAATTAAACAGAAGAAAAATGAAAAGTTTAAAATGTCAACGGTTACGGCCGCATTTTATCCCAACATTAAATAAATTGAAAAGGATGGTCTCTTTTAGGTCGACCTGTCTACCAGTGAATAATGAAAATTCCTCCAGAAAATTGAGATATCCAAATAATCGTCCAATTTGCGCTTAGGTCAGATGTTACCTGCTCATGGCTGATTTCATTTGGTTAAAGTTATCTACGTGATGAAACTTTGTAATACTTGAATTAATTCCAGTCCGAATTTCACTGACTCAATTTCCTTCCCCATTTGTTTTTATCTACAACACTTCAATTGATCCACTCCTTCATAGTCGCTTCGGAACGTGTCTTAAAAAGGATTCCCAGGTCAAGTGATTGTATTTATTATTCAGAAGTATTTCGATTATTGAAAGAAACAAATGTAACCACAGCAGTGTTTGCAATTGAGGGGTGCAGGGTGTATACAAATAAATGGCCCTGTCCAGTGGAAAAAGCAAAGTGCAATTGCATCCGAATTGGCTTGCACTTTCGAAACCCACAAAATGAGTTTATTTAATATTCAGAAGTGAGAAGGAACAATCGATACCTTATGTTTCGTTACTTTAGATATGCATTCTTTTTGTGATTCTTGGTATTGATTCTTCAACAAAATTGTATGAGCATAGTAGAAGAGAAGTCGTAGCAAAAAGATTCTTAGATATCTCGTTCACTTTTAGAAATTAATTTTTTATGTATGGTAAGACGTCCTATTCTGTTGGCTTTGGACACAGAAACTCACACCATTCTTTATTAGGGTTTTGAAATAGGGGTAAATGGTCCCAGTTGTTTCTACTCATAAAAAACAGTTTAATGTTTGTACTCAAGATCAGTTCGTGAGTTGCAGTGTTGGAAATGTAATATTTGTCACGAACAAGGAAGATTTGAGAAAGAGACCCACAGAAATTTTCTTTTCAGGTGAAATAAGCCAACTTGAGCATCGTCAATGTGCCGATCAATTTATCTGGACAGATACTCAGAACGAATAGCCACAAATATTTTCTTTCAAGAATTGTTCGAAGTAAATTTTACTTTGAAATTTCATTTAAAATGTTTACGTTCACCAAGTGCTTCCATCTTCACGTTAAACTAAATTCTTGAAATTTTCCCCGTGCTTGGCACCCTAGTATATCCCGGACCTGATCGAGAGGCAAACTGTGTCATAACGTTGATTCTAAAATCAATGCTTCTTAATCATATAGGGGTACACGATCCAAGTTAATGCTTAATCCACATATGCAGTCCTCGACCAATCCAATGCGATTAGACATGTATATGGAATTGGACAGCATCAGGGTACATATGGATGTGTGAGTTTTCCATAATTTTAGGGTGCTCATTTATATAAAGGCTAAATAATAAGGGTTCAAATGTTGAACCCTGTGAAATTCCTGACATAGTTCTAGAAACGGAAGACAAGCGACCATTATTAAGGGATTACGGTTGTCAAATGTGTTACAGAAGCCTTATAGTGTATATTAGGGGGGCTTGAGCCTACTTCGCATAGTTCGGGACTATATCTGAGCGATCCTAAGCTGGTGTACGACCCTATGGAGGGGTGGCGAGAAATGGCCGGGGAAAGCAACACAAAAGTCAATACAGGGTCGCAACTTGTGGAGTGCCGTCCATGACAACATCCTGCAACTGGGGTATGAGGACGATGTCGCCGCACTGATAGTGGCTTGAACGAGGAGGATGAATGTGTGGATGGATGCAATATTTTGTTAAGGAATTGCCTAAGCTCAGCACAACGACCACAGAGGAGAAAATCTACAGACGTGCGCCTCAGCCCGCTCGGTCACCGGCTTTAAGCTGTGCTTAAAATTGTTTCGAAAACACCAACTTATCAAGATAATTAACAGTCCCAGAACTTTTGGAAGCCTCATCCTGTATCTGCTACTTGATATATTCTAATTTCTAAAAATAGTAATTTCTTCTCTTGATGTTAACAACCATTTAGGAAATGAGCTCAGAGAGGTTTTCCACCAAAAGAAGCCGACAACAAGAAAATAAATACATACTTTGCGGTATTTGATGACCATCCATACACCTGAAGTCTCCTGTAAAGTAATTTCGTCATAAAAGGTAATTATAGCGTTAATAAAATCCCAAAGGTGTTTACCTCTGAAGCTCTAAACTGAGTTCAGTAGACAAAACAACCATAAAGTGTATTCTGTTAATGCCTTGGGCCCAATATACATTATTATTTCCCGACCTGGTGCTCATTTCACTAAACGTATCGCCGCTAATGCTGAATTATTTATGACTACTTGGCTGTACATCTAGTTCCATTGTGGAGGACTCATAAATCGAGTCATAAATTCCACAAGTGTTACCTTTCTCCCAGGATTTTAATGCAATGGGACTTAAAAGTAGGAGGATAAACATGATGAGTCCCCGTCCCTAATTGCCAAGAGGAAATGAGGACTGTCGTAAATGGAGAAACGTGCTCCCCGCTCTTTTAGAAAACAAGTGAGGTTATCAAAAATCCAAATAATTTCGTCGTTTTCAATTCTCCTAGAAACTGAAATTGTTGCTTGTGTTTTTCACAATTTTCTGAATTGTTTTTAAGGCTCGTTTCCGCTCGCATAAATTTTGTCAACATGTCGGGCAGCTTGTTGTTAACTAGCTGGGAGCTAAAAAGTTGGTTGAAATTCACATCCCTTCCCATTAGTACCAACTCGCAAAAGAAACTGCCCACTTTCTCACCGATTTGTGTATTTTCATATGAAAACAGAAATCAACACAAGAAATTGTGAAGCTCCCAACTTGTTTCCAAGAAGAATTTTGATTTTCGATCAACGTTTCCATTAGTAAAAATTGTTGCCAACATGTTTACCAACTTGTTGGCTTTGAAAATATAATATTAGTGATGGAGACGGGCCTTCATAAATAAACAAAGCCACAAATCCGATCTAATAAAAGTCAAGGAAATTACTTTTCTTCCTCCGGGTTTTTTTTATGTATTTCCTGTTTTGTTTTTTTTTTAGCGTAACTTAAAACCACACGTCAGAACCTGTTCAAGTGATATACGAGCTTGGGCAATTTTCTTTCCACTGAAATTTTGCGAAATTCTATAGGCTTGGAGGAATCCATTTCACTTGTGTGGACGTCTCAATTTCATGTTTTCAGTTTAAAATCGAAAAAAAAATGTTTGAATTCATGTCACGTTTTTCGGCAACAATAGAGCTAAATGTAGCAAAGCAACCAGCATCAGAATGGCAAAAGGAGGATTGACAGAAATATTAATATCATACTGTTGGAACGTATACCGTTTGTGTTCAAATGATCCGGAAATTTCTAAAAGATTGAAAATTCTTTGGAATTTTTTCATGGAACAATTTTAATCTTGGGAAATTGGGAAACAAGTGGTTGTGGCGGTTGCAAGAAAAAGCTTTTAAAAAATTAAATAAATACGGAGCACATAGTCACATTATTTCTGGCTGTGGAAATTAGAAAGAGTGATCAAACAGTTCCGGACTTCATAGTGATTAGAAAATAGTCTATTAGATCTGATCATAGATCGCCAAAATGATCTTCCGGCAATAGGTAATATGTCGAACCCTGAAGACAGGGATCCGTCCACCTATACTAACTTTCCTTGTTTTTATCACTGATTTGCTCTCCTAACTTTCACCTTCATCCACACTTTTATAGAGGTTAACGATTTCTATTTCGCAAGCTGTATTAATTTGTAGCAAACTCATTTCAAAATAGGCGAATAAATGTCTAACCGGGGACAGCATGTCCAGATCAGAAAATGGACATATTTCTGAGATATGCGCTTTGGGTAAAATAATACGTGTTATCTCCAATGCATCTGAAATATACCTTAAATTCTATTCATCCCATTTTCATCAATAGTGTAAAAATATATGCACCACTTTGTCTATAACAAAAACACCAAAAATCGTTCAAGCCAAAACCAAGCTCTTTTGATGACACTTAGAAAAGATCAAATACCGATACTTTAATGGTCGGAGGTAATATTTAGTGTCTTTCCTTGTCAATACTAGCATGAATACAATAATGAAGGATCTAAATTGATTCTTTGTAAAATAATCCAGCATTTCAACCAAGAACCATTCAATGACTTATTTTTACGAATACCACCAACACAGAGAAGATGGGTCTATTTTCCGTGTCCGCTCTCAATGTGAAGCCACCTAGCTCTCTCCTCTTTCCCTTTACTACTGTTTTCGCAATGTGTCCTTAAGCATCAGCGCGTCATGAGAAATATTGCTCTTTCTATGTGAAGATGTTATATAAGTAAAAAAGGATTCCCCGAGGCTTTAGAAAATGTCATTTATAATACAAAACAGGTGAAAATCCTATTGTGAAATCCTTCGACTAAAAGAGGAACAAATTACCCCCCGAACGCCATGTATTTTTTCCTAACTTACCTACAAAATGTTACAGAAACCTCAACATTCATATTCCCTTCAACCCCTATGTTCACATTCCCTTCATCCTCCCTTGCAATTTATTGACACGAAATTAATTTATCTCTTAAGAAGGAATGATGAAGAATGAGATAAATCAAGGATCATATGTCTCAGAATGGATTATGCCACTTCATAAAACTTTCTACTTTGGTGGTTTCAACAGTGAGCGCAAGAATCCGATGGAGACCAATAACTGTCATCCTATAAAGGAATCGATTTATAGCCTGTGACGGGGTTAACATGCACATATCAAAAGAGGTACTCTATTTTTTATGTGTCTACTTGCCAGGATGCTATGACTAGGTCTGCGTAGGTAGGTGGAACATAGTCAACATACGTATAACCCTGCAAATGAGCCATGGAGACTGTAAGAATTCGTCCCGGGTATTCGTGTCGTGACTCTGTGACGAATGAAGAGATTTCTACTGTCAACAAGTGGATTTTATCAGAAAATATTGAAATGGATATCAATAAATTTCGGTTAAGTACCAAGTCCTGGAAAATTGTACAAGCCAGCAGTGACACTGAGTTTTTTTACGGTTTCTGAACTTTTAGGAGAGTGTGCCTTATCCAAATGGTTCAGGTGTGATTTTATGAAGTGAATTAAATTTTCGACAGTGATTTACAGCGTAATAAACATAGATGCCTCTAATTGCCTGATATCCTTCTACATGCTCTCAGGGGAATGCATGCATATGGAATTCATCAAGAACCCAACATGTAATTCGATCCAGAAAAGCCAAAACTAATTTAGCCAAGTTTAATTGCAAGCATTTCCACATACCTTCATATTTGGGTGATTTTGAATAAATTCCAGGTAAGTGAGCAACTGATAAAATCCTTATAATTACCAGGCAAGTCTATTAGGAGCAACTGAAGCAAGTGGTAATTACCACTCCATGTTATAGGAGCCTCCTAATCGATACCGAAATCAATTTAGTCTGTTCCACTTTAATGGGATTCGGAAATTAATAGAGTATATCTTCTGAGCATAAGTTCGTTTACCATTTATTCAAGAATCCATTACGGCTCACAGATGATAGAGTAATTTCATATGGGGGCTCCCAGAACTTTATAGGAAGATATCTGCTTGTAGATCAATCATTTCTGGCATTTTGTTCTTCACAACAGCTACTCGTATGTAGGTATCGGAGTCGATACTCCTTTCATTTCTGGAAATAGTTTTTATTCCATAATATATTATATATTACCTGCCGCAATTGAGTATAACCTGAGGATAAGCACGTGGCAAATGTGCGACATATCTGGAATACAAATCAAGACACGTAGGCACAATTTCTGGAGAATCAAATGGATACGACAGAAATTCTGGGAACAATTCCCACCTCAATACGTGACATTTTGATTTTGGTGGTATCGGGTGCCAAAATATTATCGCTAGTCATGCGATTAGTTTCGTCTTATGAACGGATTAGGATGATTGGGACGAAGATGATTTCTGAGGATGTTCTGAGAGAAGTGACAATAATTTCTTAAAGTTAAGTTGAAGATACAGGTGATCAGTAATAAAGGGATTTTTTCGAAATTCATTTGGAGTGTACAACGAACCAAAATTGGTATTGAAGTATTAATAGGAGCCCTATGTATAGAGCCTCCCTGCAAACATTTTGGCGAGCTACTTCCTTTCTCGTAGTAGTCTCGGGGCAAAAGTTAATGAATGCAACCATTAGTTTCCTTATCTAGTTTAAATCAAGTTTTCGCAACTATATAATATTGATATCCTTGCTAGTTTCTTCCTAATTGTAAAAGGTATATAATAATTTATAATATATAATCCTTACTAATGATGACGTTAATATCATCAGAATATCTCAGGGTTTGGTTAAAAATAATAGCAGGGTCCTTCACTCTATCACTGCATGTTACAGGACTCTCATCAATCCTAGAAAGTGAGGTATCGAGCAGTTTTCTTGGAAATAGCTAGAGTAATAGTTTTAGTTGCATTAAGGATCAATATGTTGGCCTTTCCGGCCTTTCAGGCTGTGTTAAATTATTTATATTAAAACAGAAGCTATGTGTAAAAACGGCATAGCTTCTGTTGTATTGAATTGAATTGAATTGAACTTCGATACGCTAGTTTCAATTTCCGGACCATCTGGATGTAACTTCAAAGTTTTAAACGTAATTTAACAATTTCTGCTGACGCACACATCTCAAAATGCAAATTGATTCTCAATATTAGATTAAAGTTTAGTTCAAACAATTTCAGCTTGTTGACATGGGACTTTTCATTCACTCCAGGAATTCAAGGACTACACTGCAACCAGCATTCTCTCCAGTACAAGAGCGTTCAAAAAGCAAGAAAGAAAAGGAGTACGGTATGCTATCTACATGTTTAAGACGAAACGCTACTAAATCATGCCATTTGCATGCGAAATAGGGCGTACGAATTGCCCCGAGTCACCACAATAAAGATATTTTCCATAGAGACTTAGCGCGATTTGAATAACTTTCAAGAAAATTGAATTTCTCCTATGGCTGTTACTTGGATACAACAGAAAAGTATTCGTGAAACAAGAGATCAACCCCAGGATAACGTCGGATGAGGATGAAGTCAAGTCGGGATACTCCGATAAACAAAATCAAAACAGATGCTATTGATTTCAGATTAGCACTCAATAGAATCAATTTTTCTTTTCAATTTTTCTGATTTGTGTGCTTAAAATTTCTGGAGCACGTCACCAAGTTTGCCATTGTAGTTCCCTTTCTTCGAATCAGTGGAGACCTCTTACTGAAAGCACCACAAAAAAAAAGTATTTTTTCTTAATCTCTTTGCCGCATTTTCTATGAAGAACATGGGAAAATAGAAAGTTTTTCCTCAAGCCAGTGCTCCGTTAAAGTGCTCCAGGCCGAAGAAGAGGATTTTACCGAAGGATTTATTATAAAACCCACTAGAGGATGAGTCGCAGTTGTATTTTAATAGAAAATTCGATGGATATGAAACGCGAAAACGTATAAAATCCAATTTATTCTCGTAGTTCAATTGATTTTTCGCCTATTTTCCCCTCAATCTCATATGACACAAAAAGGCTGCAATCCAATGATGCAAGACACTTTTCACTGATGGAAATTTTATTTAATTTTTTGTATTTTAGCGATTTTGTTCGAATTTTGTTTCTGTTTAAAAAGTAAAAGCTCTTCTTTTCTTCTAGAGAAAACGATCTTCAAATTTTCTTTAACAGTTATTCGTGATATAGCATTTGATGATGGGGTTCAAAATAAATAAAGAAATTTATATTTCTAAAATGGAAATTACTGTCTCATACGGAGCAGTGATGACTTGGTCCACCATAAATCTTTCTGGGAATGGACTTAATGTGGTAATCCTAAGTAAAAGTTTTGTTAATAACAATACTCGGGTTACGTGCAGAGTCAACCCATGGCACAATTAGACCATTAAGTATGATTAAGAAGAGGAAGGCTGTGTTGAGTAGAGTACGATACACCGCTAAGCCCTTAGATTTAGCGAGATTAAGTCCTAGGCCATTGATCACCGTCCACCGGTAAATGGCATCCAAGTCCTCATTAATACAGTCAATTCCATCCTCGACATGCCCCATGGATCTAGACAGAAAAATATGTGCGTTATTAGCGTAAAACTGCATTTGGTTATGCGTAAGATAGCTGAATAGGTCATTGAAAAGCAAGGAAAACAATAAGGGACCAAGAACTGACCCTTGTGGGATGCTTGACTTAATTTATAAGGCCCTGGAATGATTTCCGTTGGAAAAAACAGACTGCAAACGCCCAGTTTAAATCATTCCTTGGCTTGGGTAGTATTTTTTCCCATTAAAAAACAGTGTTCAATCAAAACATGAAATTCTTTGGAATCCATTTTTCTCATACAGCAAAAGTAGGAATCAATCTATTGACTGTAATTAGTAAACTAATTGACGGAATGTCACGGAGTTTTGAGTAAATACTAGATAAGGTTGGTACGATTGCGTAACTGTAGAAATTTCGAGATAGTCACGCCATCTCGATGTGAGGCCGCGGAGTTTTCATCCCATGTAGTATTAACATGTTCTCTGCCAGACTTTAATCAATGAGAGTAACTCTCCCATATTACATGCAAATTACTCAAATTACTTTTGTCCAATTAGGTCTCTTGCTTACGTCTAAGATGTAATTCGCACGTCCGGAGCCTAAAGTAAAGCTAACTTCAGAGAAGTAAGAATAAAATCCAATCCTTGTGACCATCTTCCAATTATCGATTCCCTGTCCAGGTTAATAACTCTGCCCTTCAGAATAGCATTCCGTCACGTTTTTGAGTACTGGACAATTGATATGTAGTGCAAAAACAAAAACGTTCTTTACTTTCTGGATAAAGTTGTTTATAAATCAATATTCAAAACAAACCCATTTTTGTGAAATTTCAAGTGAACTTGAGGCGGTCTCGTTACAAACAGAATACGTCAGCAATTCGTAGAGACCGAAATAGTGCTCCAACCTCTCTAAATTGGAGGGTAAATAAAATCCTTACTGCAAAGATACTGCAACCTTTTAATCAAATCAAGATTTTCACTAAGAGGACCGCAGAGTTTCATTCAATTGCGACTTAAAAAGTAGATTCCCAGGCAGATAAGGATAAGGAAACTGGAGATCCATAATAAAACTTGTCTTGCATTTTAAATTTGACGTTAGCTTGAGCTCATATAATACTCCCGGGACGATTCATATCATCATCCTGAAAGGAATACTCTAAATTTCATTGCTTTTCATTTGAAAGGAACACAGTTGCTGGCATTTCCCTTTGGAATGATTCCCTCCGCAGGTACGTTTCAAATGTGGATTGTTTCCGTTTTCAACAAGGGCGCTTGAAAGGGGAGTTAAAGTATTCCTGCAATGGTAGAGGTACCCGTAAGAATCCAATATCAGGTAAGACTTCATGTAATTTTTTTTGGGGGGGAATCTACTCAATTCTACTGTTAGTATACTCTTTGTGGGATCAGTACGCATTTTTCTCACTTCAAAAGATATCTCAAGGAAATTCCTAAGGGACAAGCACAAATTTGACTGACTCCTCGTGATATTTTTCTTCGCTGGAAGTGTAAATTTGAACGTATCTTCTTTTCTGTTGAATAAGACTCCTTTTGTGCTTTTTGATAAAGATTTTTTTGTTTATTTGTTGTTTTTTATTTTTTGGGCCTTTTGAAACTGAAATTTGTAACAATAGGGGTGGAAGGAGACCTCCTCTTATTTCTGCTTGCTGTTCGATGGATATATTTGTGGGCTTGATTCACAGAATCATAGTGCATAGTGCAGAGCGGTGCTAGGAAATAAAACGTAGAATCTTAAAGACATATTAAATTTCCCAAATCTTGGGAAAATATAGATCCATTGTAATTGTTGCTATTACAATGAGAAATCAATCATTTCATCGCGAACCCCTCTGAAAAGAAAGTTCCTGACAGAGCCAATCCCAAGACGACGTCTTTTAACAAAATTGCCTCTCTGTCCCCTACAACTCATGTGTGAAAATAACTTTTGATTTCGATGCGCCACATTTACTTTTATTCACACCTCCGTGATAAAGAATTCCTCCTCCTTCTGGTTTGGGCGCTTCATTTCTACCATCACCATCCCCTCCCACCCCCATCATGCGCAAGTATTTGAATCCCTGTCTCCCATACAACTTCTGTTCAGGTTCGCAACAAAATCTCTCCTTATATGAACAGACCAATTTTCGAAAAAGAGGGCGACGAAGTGTTTTGGTTCCACTTCGGTTGATTTGAAAAAAGTTGTTTCAATTCGGTATGCAGGAGGTTCAGAAGATTTCCTTTTTCGATCTGTTCTACTGTCTCCACTGAGAACTTTTGTTGGCTGCCTTGAAAAAATAGCAAACGGCAATTGCAGGAATGTTTTTGGCTCCCCCAGAATTGGGGGAAGGAAAGCAGTGCCTGTGCCAGAAATACCCCAAACAATTTATGCGGAAACTTTCTCATATGTTACGGTTGGAGCGCCTCATAAATGGTATTTTCTACTTAAGTTGAGGATCCAAAAGCGTTTTTATGTAATAAAAATAATAGTAAAGTGGGATAGCTACTTTTGATGAAGTTTAGCACAAGATGCTGCAATTTTGAGGCACAATGTTTCTGTAGTACATACTAACAAAGTGGGAAGAAATGACGTGTTTTTGCCAAAAGTTCTGATTTAATTTTCTCGAAAACTTCATAGAATTATGCTAAAATGGAAGTAATAAATCACGAATCGGTTTATGGTTTTTCACGTTTTCCAAATGAACGACCATAGGATTCGCAGAAGTTGTCCTGAAAGGAAACCACCAGGAAACCAGGAAGAGGCTTGAGGGAGGCTATTTTGCAGTTTTGGAGGGTGTCTGGTGGTGCTGGCCGTAGCCGTATACCAGTCCACCCGATGGCATCCAATCGGCCGTTGTGTCCTGGATGTCCTATTTTCATTCCAACATTTGACCTCACTATTAATGGTGCCATCGTCAATTTCCCTGCTTTGAAAATACCCTAGCATGCCTGTAGATTTATGGGTATGGTAAGATGGTATAGGAATTTTGAATTTTGCCACCCTGTTAGCTTCAATCAGAAAATGGCTAAATCGTGCGTGTGAACCAAGAAAACCTAGAACACCTCCGAACAACTCAAATAACACTTTTCGTTTTCTTCATTGCTAGTGAGTCCAGACTACACTAAGCACTTTATTATCCAGTGTGACGCTAGTCCTCAGGGTGTAGGCGGAGTCTTACCACAGCTAGACGATAACCAACAAAAGCGGCTCATTCCGTATCAGTTACTGAATCAGATCTCTCGCCGCCGTCCGCAGTGTCCAGAAATTTTACCCATACATCGGATTAATGCTGTTCAAGATCATGACGGATCATGCGAGCTTGAAATAAATTGTTGATGTTCCAAAATGTCCTGTCCGGGTGCTTGCTGAGGTTCAGTCTGTAGCTTTAACGCTTTAACACGTTCACGCCGGCGTGTACCACCGGTGGTACACAGGAGAACTTTAAGAGAAAATTACACGAAAAACTACATACAACATGAGAAAGCTCTCTTACTAATAAAGCGCCGGCGTGAACGTGTTAATTTCACTATTGAACATCAAAGCAGGAGCCTAAACGACGTGCCCGATACCCTATCAAGAGCCAAGTGCAACGCCCTATCGCTCCTGGAGGAGCTTGTGCCCTAAATCGGCCTTAATTTTCTGCACTTCTCTTCATCCGAGTATGAGAAGTTGCGGCGGATCTCGCGATCTTCTGGCTGCAAATAGATAACCAGTGGCAACATCACAAAATATGTGCTTTACTGATAGAAACTGTTGCAACTAGTAAAATAGGTGACA